>CCAG010005888.1:0-192504 GCA_001077435.1 Glossina morsitans morsitans
TAATCTCATACATTTTGTGTTTGCAAGCTTGAATGTTTGCGGCTACAAGACTACAAGTATTTTAACTTTGTACAACAAGAAGTGGTAGGAGTTAAGACAATCGACCTAAACTGAATAAAACAAAAAAAATCCCTGTTATTCTTGTCGGGTTCTAAAGAAATTGTACGCATAGAAAAGTAGTTGAATTCATGCCTTCGTTCGTGTGTTATTCAGTCTCAGATTGCCGTCAATTGACGCCGCCGACATAACATCAAACAATGTTGTGTTTGTTGTTAGCAAAAGTTCATTGAACGCCACATAATTTACTCCATTACATCGCCTTCCCTCGTACTCTTCTCACTCTGCAGCATCTGCTAACTTTTACTCTTTTAATTGTATGCGAGCATCAACTTTCTATTGTATAACATTTTTATAAATTTTAGTGTTACTTGAAAAAAAAAAAAAAAAAAACAAAATTATGCGCGACTTTTGTTTGCAACTGTCTAGAAGGTTTTCTGTGCAAATAACAAAAAGAAAGAAAAAAAGAACAAATACAAAGTTTTTAAAAATGTTTTTTTTTTGTTTTTGTCAAGATCTGAGGACAATTTAGAAAATTTGTGAAAAAAGAAATTTGAAAAAATTACTTTTCTAATTAAAGTAAGCTTTTATAAAATACTTTTTGGAAACTTTTTTAAAACGTTGTATGTTAAATTTGTATGTTAAATATATGTTAATATTTTTTTGAAATATGTTTAAAAACATCGCTTTGTTTTGTTGCATTTGCATTAAAGAAAAGAAAATTCTTTTTGAACATTTCTAACGAAAAGATCCGACAACAACTTTTTAAAGTATTTAAAAAGAGATGAACACGAAAATTGAATTTAATACTTTCTGTACCAATTACGCTACAAGGATATATTAACTTGGTGCGATTATATGCAACACCCAGAGATAGTTAGCTTTTGTTATATCGAACAATTTGGAATCACGGTCTGATATAATTTAAGCATGTCTGTCCATCTGTCCGTCTTCTTTTCTACGTTCAATTGTCAGGTCGCCATTTTTAGGACATTTTAATGAAATTTGATACATCATGACATGTGGCGACCCAAAAACGAACGCTAATGAAAATATCTGGAATGGGATTATTTTTTCGAGCGGATAGATGCTTGTATTTGTTTTGATCATTTTTACATTTGAAAATTTGCTACAATAGATCGAAATAGATCAAAATATTTTTCATAATTTTGCACAACTTCCTCTTATCTTTCTACCAACATAGTGATACCGTGTTTAAGGGACGATATTGGTTTGTCCGCGATCTAAACATCGACACTTTTTCGCAATTCTTCAGCGAAACCGGCTGCCAGCCAAGCCATCTTGTGTCGATCTGAACAAGTGGTAATCGGAAGAGGCTATGTCTGGTGAGCACTCCGGGTGCGGACGAACTGCCCAGTCAAGCTGCAACATTGTATTCTTGACAACTTTTGGAACGCGTGCTTGTTGCGGTAACAGTTTGATTCGATTTTAGCTGCTCATAATACACTCTACTTTAGTGATCCTATCGTATACGCAGCAAAGCTTTACGGCTTTGGGTATTTTGCTGAATGGCTCTCATGGACTAATACTCGACTTTTTATGCTTGGTATTGTCATCGTACATCCACTTTTCATGGTCAGTCACAATACACCGCAAAATATTCTGGGGTTTTTGTCTGACAAACAATAAAACTGAGACGCTAGGCGTTCTATGGTTAGCGTCTGCGACCATTTGAGTGAAGTTGTATTTAGGGATCAATTAGATCGAATGTATTTCAAAATGAAAAAGGATTGTTTTGTTTCCGTTAACACTTTTAGATGTTCTACACTCATTATCGAAAGGTTTTCATGTTGTCTAAGCATTTTCAACACCCGCAAGTAAACCTCGGAGAACCCATCAAGGATTCAGCATTAATATCGCATGTCCGTCTGTCTGTGGCAAACATAGTCCAAGTTACAACTATATTGGCCTCAAATTTAACGGGAACATTGGAAGTTGTTGTAGCCAATTTGGTATAAAGATTGCTCCAAACTTATCAAAGGATACGTCCACAATGTGGGATAGATTAGTAACACATCCCTTTTTAAAAACAAAAACTTGTTTCTTTTAGGAAATTATAACAACCGCACCGCTGGCAAAAGTTGGTGAAAGCAATTTTTTTTTTTATTCACGAAAAAGTTGGACAAATTTTGAATCTTCTTCCGTTAATAGACGAGATACTGAAACCCTGACTGATCAGCCATGGTTGAGTTTTAGACTGTCACGCGGGATATCTATACTTTTCTTATGTTCATTATGTACCTGTGACAAACATTCGATTTTGTATCATTTTAAAAATGTGTTCCGAGTCGATGTCTGAGTCGGAACTCTCACATCTTGACTTTTAGGTTAAGCTTATTTATTGAAGATATGCTCTCAAGGCATTCATAACTTTCTTACTTGTTTGCTTTATTAATTTAGAAGAAAAAATGTTGCGTAGTGTAGAACATAACCTCAAACACCACATTTATCATTGATGCACTTATCCGCTATGTAATAGTAAATATCCATATAAAGTTAGAGACATAACGGTATGCGTTGGTTTCACATAATCACTTCCAAATTCATTCACCTTACAAACAGTAGTTACAACTCTTTGGCTTTATTAATTTCACACCACACACACGCGAAAATTTATGTTCTTTATTATTCGTAAATGATTAGTTTTCTATTATATGTGTATGCGTTTCAATTATTTTGCAAAGAAAAAAATTGTGTTTTTTTTCTTTTTCGTTTTCGTTCTTTTTTTTTTTTGTTTTTATTTTCTATGAATTTATTTAAACAGGATGTGCTTGAGTGTCGGATTATTGAACTCGAGGCCGCTGTATTACGCCTGCAGGAAAAAGTTAATAATGTGAGTATATATCTATCAGTTGAATGGCAAAAGAGAGAGAGAGAGAGAGAGAGAGACGAAGAAAGAAAGAAAGAAAGAAAAAAAAAAGGAAAAAGCAATAAAATCTATTAAAATGCATAAATAAATAAATGGCACGTTGCTTATATGTGCGAATGTTTGTGCATAAAATGTAACTTAATGTTAACAAATGTTGTGTGTGAAGTGTGTAACTAACTGACCATTAGAAATTCAATTTCCGAAAGTGTCACTAAAGTGCCTGAAATTATTGATGCCCCATACATACATACATACATAGATACATCTGGCCATTAACTTTGTTCGAATGGAGTAACGATTGTAATGTGTATACGATTCACATATGTATAGGCATCGCATGATCGTAGATAGATACATACGTGTTGTTCTGTCCAGAATCAAGATTTAAAGAAATTGCTTTAAAAGAAGTTTAAGTAAGCAACGACACGTCTGAATATGAAAATTAAATAAGAAAACGAAACTCGAAGAAATACATATATTCATGTTGTGCATCTGTGTGTGTGTTGCATGTGCGTAGTTTGCAGTGAATTTTAGTTGGATAGAAAACAACAACAACAACAACAACAACACAAGCAAACGAAAACTAAACTCATTTCTCATTTATTTATGTATGTCTTCTATAATTCTTCTATATTTGTATGTTTATATAGAAATATGCATGTGTGCAGGATATGTTTATAAACATGGATATAATGACATATAAACATTTTCGCTTAACGTCCATAATAAACCTAAGCTATAAGCCGACTGAGCTTACTTAGTTACTTCTTGCTGGGCGATGGTCCGGTGATCTCCGAAGCCCTCTACTCTATGCACAAAAATACTCCCCTCGTTGTGCACATACATACACATGTAAATAATATTCGCTTGTAATACAACACTTTTCTAAGTAAATCCGAGTACTTCGTAAGCAAAAGCCAGAGCAGTAGTCAACTAACTATCAGAAATACGTTAAGAAGGCTTAAATCTATTAACACTAACGTTGCAACATGCCACAGCACATGCATTTTTAATACTAATTCAACTACAAAGCAAATAAAACACCAAACGTTGGGGGAGGATGAAGAACAACACATTTTCTGTTCCTTTTCCTTTTATGTCCGCCCATAACTAGGACGACGAAAGTACACTAAATAATACAATTTCGCTTAGAATGGCCAAGAAGGAGACTTCAGAGCCATTCGTGCATAAATTTAAGTACTGTATCGCCAGCCATTCGGACATTTAGAGACCGTTCCGGGCGTTCCTCTGTCTCTTTGATAGAAATTCTTAAGTTGACAAAAATTGAAGATTGACACATGTGGTCGTTCCTATTGTTTATATACCGCGATAGAATTTATTTCCAAATTTTGAACTCGATTCGTATCTTCGAAAATGACTGAAGCAAGGGATGTCTAAACTATTTTTAACCATCTTTTGCTGTTCACGTCTTCACCCATTCATGGAATTCTCTACGCTGCCGTATAACCTAAAGTGCAACAGTCGCAACTGCTTGCCCCCGGGTTCAAATCTCAGTGCGGTTTGTTGACCGCACTTGGTCGTGGCTATTCTTGATCGTTCCTGTGGTGGTTCTATTGAAGATTGAAGCATATGTTCTTCTCTTATTATATACATGCTTCCATAGGTTGAACTCGATCAATTCGCACAAATCCAATATTATAAAAAAATATATATTTGATCTTGTCCGATAATCCTGATTGTATAGAAAGACACTTTCTTGACAACTCTTTGCTCATTCCGGGAATCTCTACCTTCCCACATAGTCGAGGAAACAAGCGACTAACAAGTCGATGTTCGTGCGTTGAAATCTCAGTGGTTGTGGTTTCATGACCTTACTTGCTCGTAGCTATCGTGAGTGCTCAGTCGTTGCCGATTGCGTCTATCTCCACTCCCTGTCTTTTTGTTTTTGGTCACTTCTCTGTAACTATCACCAAGCCAAAGGTATAGGGGCCGCCATCTACTTCCTTGTTCCCTCTTGGATGGATCCCGCAGTGAGATGAAAAAAAGGATTTCTTCACACATGCGTACGCAACTTGGGTGGCAGGTATCCAAAATTCGTTTTGAAATAAACCCATCGAACTTTAACTTTGTTTTTCTCTGTGTTATTTCACTACAAAGGCTTAAAACGAAATCGTTTTCGTTACGTTTTTCATTTCATGTCGGGTGCTTCCCTTTTACGCCTTCGCACATGAAGGCTTTTAAAGAAGACATTAATCCTGTTTATGGCCAAATATGCATTCATGTCTCGCTATGTATATGAATATTTACGCATCTAAGCTCTGTCCCTTCCCTTCCTTGACGTGTGGAAGAAAGGATACGCTTTCCCCGAAAATGTTTTCTCTTTTATATTTTTCCTAATTCTCCCCAATTTTGCTTTACTACTTCTTCACAAATATTCCATTCAGTCATTCGTTTTTGGGTGTTTGACTTATGATATTTTTCTTGTTGTTGCTGTCGTTGTCATGTTGTATTTTTCCTTTAATGACCGCTTTGTGGTTAATACCATTAATACTTGTTTCCTTGTATCCTTGTATCCCCCATTACGGCATTTGTTGTTTTTTCTTCTCTTTTTGTTTTCTTTTTTTTTGCAACGCATGCTACTAATGTGATATCCTCGGGGAGCTTTCGATAAATTCTTAACATATATTCCTGTTTTGGTTTAGGGTTGTTTGCCGCACACACTTCAAATTTGTTGTTTTACTAATTAAATTGAATTAAATGTAATATGTTTGTTGTAATCACTAATGTACATGCAAACATCATTAGTATAAATTACATAATGCTTACGACGAAAATGATGAATTTTTAAGGAGAAAACGAAATCGAGAAATTACTTCAAATTTTAAAGAGTTCGAATGCGAACTAAAAGTTTTGCTTAATAACATAATAAAATTTTGTTGAATATTTCCTCATGGTCTTGTACTTCCTTCCTTTAAAGTCTACTTATGTTTGGCGAAAATTCATTGCATGCGAGACATGACCGTTCACGTACACGACCTGTGCCAAAATCGATTTCAATTTGCTTTCATTAAACAATTTTCACGATTTGTGAAATCCAAACAAATATTAACCGGATAGAGACGGACTCTGGTAGGAATGTTTACGGGTGGCAGTCATATCCCGCTAACCAAAACCGTTGAGGGAAAACTTAATATGCATATGGATTTGTATTATAACACATCGATCAATAATTTCCGGAGTTCGCGCATAGATTTCGTCTATAAAAAATCCTTTATTACTATGCAGCAGCTATGCAGCATAGCGTTGATGAAGAAGAATTAGATGTACAAGAGGACGGCGAGTCGCCTCGTGTGGCATCCGAATAACTCTAAGACAAGCGGTTGAAAACGCTGTGATAGCCGCGCTATCCTGATAATAAACTTGCTTGGTGGGCAAATCTCCTTTATCTCCTTGGGACACTTATCCGGAAATACCTGCAACCAAAACGTAAAGTTGCCACCAATAGTTAATTCCCTAAAGACAATGTGCTTTGAACGAAAACTTGGGCATTGGAAAGCTGTCTCATGCACAATGGAGCAAACGTATCTTATCGCAAGCCGAAGCTTACAACGACAAAATCGCATGAATTCGACCTGCTACAGATCTGCTGCCAACCGCCTATTATTTCTTAGTAAATTTCATGCTTTGGATGCTTTGGAAACAAATATCGGATCAGATAATGAGATTATTTCGGAAACTTAAAAGATTTCTTATGATCTTGTTGTCCTGACCAATCGTTCTATAGAAAAATATTGAAGTGTCAGAAGTGGTCGATCCTACCATTCTTCAGAAGAAACAACGAAAGAAAAAATGTTTGTTTTCACTTAGTTCCGGAAATTATTGACCGGTGTATAGGAAATAATTAAAAACTTTTAAAATATTGCTTTAAAGCGTGACAAGCCAGCAATCGAACGATCGATCGATTTTCTTCGATGACCTCCGTGTTATTGCTATTAGGGTATGTTTGGTTCTTACGATCGATACAGAAACACAATTGGAGACTTCTGTTAGGGCCTTTAAAAATCAAACGGTTAACTTTTTTACTTAAAGATGTCGAGGCCTAAATACTTTCAGGGAATAATTCACCCAAATATATTTTAGACTCAGAGATCAAAGATAAAGTCAAGACCTGAAAACTGCTTTGCAAAGGCAATGATGAAGTTCCAAAACAAGTGATTGAAAATCATACAACAGAATAGAATTGCCTCGGAATTTATACGAACCTCCAAATTTATAAAAAAAAGTGAGTGATCGTTGTAAGTATACGTTTCATTTCATCTCGGAAATGCTTGCGATTCATGTAATACGATCGTGGTCAGAAGAAAATCAGGAAAGAGAAAGAGAAAGGGAAAGGGCAGGTGGCCGAAGCCTAGTGAGTGTGTGGCCAATCGGTGAGAGTAATTTCTTGATTGGCTAAGCATTCACTATACCTTCGAACAAAGTAAACACTGCCGCGCTGGGACTTGGACCCGAGGTTACTGATTTGGCAGTCGCGATTCCTGCCTATATACATATATATACTTAAATGCCTTTGTCCAACACTTGTACAACAGAGACGACCATGTCGAAAGGCCAGCCGGTACTAGTTTGTTCTCAATCCAATTTGACAACAACATCGATTTTTTACGTTATCCTAAATCGTACTGAATAGGACTGACTGCCTTACCAATCCATCTGTGAATATCTCATGAGTCATTAAAAAGGCTAATAACCAGTCGGTCGTGCGTAATTTATTATTAAAAGTTCCTCACGAATTGCGTCATTAAAATCAGATACACACGTTCGGATAATAAATTTTGCGGAAAAATCAAAGTGAAACAAACGAATAAGATTTCAGTTTTATTAAATAATAAATTAATAAATTAATTGTTCAAAAAAATAGTAAGATTCGCAAACTGCAATAACTAAAAGAGAAATCCGCGTTTTTCTATACATAACGTGAAGGAGTTCAAATAAATAATAGGAGGGTATAGGAGCTCGAGAGCAAAATGTCTTCTTATAGTTTTTTTTTCCTTACCCTTCTTTGGCTTGCCAGGGTTTACATTGCAATTATGCCATAACCTCTCCCGACACCTCCCATTTGCTTACCGCAGTCAAAGACTAGTTCCGATTTCATTACTATGACACGTTGTGCACGGAATAAGTTCTGTATCAAAAAATTTTATTACATTTTTTTTTTTTTAAGTTATAGTAGACTTACTGGTCTTATAAGGGGAACACAGCACTAAACGAAATTTGTTTTACGTTTTACTGAAGTTTTAAGCTTTTATGTCGACGCGTAAATTTTTATTTCACATGACGCGCATATAGTGCGTCATTGAAATCGCTCTATGACGCATGTGAACGTCAAGCGCACCAATATCAGTGTATGCACGCATCATAATCAGTTAACTGGTTGTGTCAATAGCAATAAGCAAAGAACACTGTTTGATATTTCCTTGAGCGTCTCGTTCGACTCAGCTCGAATTAGAACGCTATGGGTTTTAATTTAGTGACGTGTGCGGACGTTTTTAAGTTAAGAAAATCATTAGATATATGTTGGGATTAGTCCAAAATCTCCGATCTTTGTGGAACTCTGCCCCACAACAATTCTAACGTCAGGTAATTCTTTTAGAAAAAGAAGCGACAACACTATAATGGGGCATGGTCCACCATTGAATTCCCCACAGCACCTGCAGTTATTAATATAACGAGATTTCGAAAAAAACAAGAACTTTCGCGTCGGGCAAGTCCGATTACAAGATACCCTACGCCACTTGGCGTTGTGGTGATAATACATCGAAAGTTACACACACAGTATTTTCAGTATGCGAAGACACACTTTTTATAAAAGCCCGTATTTTGGTGGATAATCGAAACATCACATCGCGTGACCCAAATTTAGCAAACTTTCTAAAAATTTTATTATTTTTCAGTTTTCGTTATGAAAAACTAGAAAACATACTTTCACTCCATACAAAGGCTTGCTGCTATTCGCGATAACCTCTATATGGGGTCCAAAAAATAGGCCTTAATTATCCAAATTGCCTGCTTACTTAGCTTACTTAGGGGGGCCGAAGAAGTAGGCCCATTTTGCACAACATTGTTCCACAGCATTAACAACTAGGCCTTTTTGGCATACATTTCCTGGCTTATATTCCCTGGGAATTCTTATATGCGGTGGTATCCAAAAAATAAACCTATAGAGTCCAAGTTCGGTAAGGTTGATTTCTTCGTCAATTTACTGCTATGAACCGATTTTCTCAATGAAATCTTGAAAATGAGACCTTGACCTGAGTTTGCGTAGGAAAGGTTTTATGAGCCGGCGTTCAAAACATTACTCAAGCCGAACCAAATTTTTCATATCAATAAATTTTCGCTCTCATCGGGTGACTTTTGTCAAACAATTTTGGAAATTGCATTTGGGTGTGGCTTACACCCGTACAAAATTAATGTCCACTTGTAGCGCACGTGGCGCAGGGTGCAATTAAACAAATATTAGAACAACTTATGCAATTCATATACGCTTTTTACGCGAATTTATATGAATTCCTTCATGAAAGTCGTACAAAGAGGAAAAGTTGAAAATTTAAAAAAAAAATGTAAAAAAAGTGAATATCTTTTGGTAAATATTTCCTACGATATTTAACACTTTCACTGCTTTCGCGTCTACTTTTTCATGAAATTCTTTTTCTTTTTGTTTCAGTTTTTTTTTTTTGTTTTTTGTTTTTCTCTTCTCTTTCATTTTATTTTCTATTGGCAAAAGAAGTATACGTTTTTGTTAAGCAAACAAAGAGGAAAAAGGAAACAAAGTTAAGGAAAATCTTCAAGCGATTTTTTATTTTTATTTTCATTTTTTTGTTTTTCTCCTTTTTCTTTTTTCTTTTTAAGCGAAAATAAAGCAAAGAAAAATGGCTTAAAAGGATAAAATTTATTAAACGACTTTTTCTTATTTATTTTCTACTAAAAGGAATAACACACACATATGCACGTACACATGCATACGTAGAGTTGGAGTTTAAATGGTTAGGAAAGGGATAAAAGCAAAATCGCAGCAGGCAAACGAAGTAACGGCGTTTGGCTTCAAAAAATATAAATTTATTGGTTTTAACGATAAATAGCGTATGACGAGGCAAAAGAAGTAGAATATAATAGTGTGGGTGGCTGTGTGCGGTAAGGGTTATAACAATGAAAATTTATACTGAAATGTTTTTGCAGTCGTGGCGTTACCAATGGATAATAATCTGATCGCATTGCCAATGTATGCATGATTTGTTGCAGGCATGGTTAGCATGTTTTATCTTTCTCTTTCTTTACGGTTTCAATGATTTTGTTTTATGTTCAAAGGATAATGTTTTTGTAAGAGTATAAGCATTCATTTTTTTTCTTTTTTTTTTTTTTTTTGCGAAAGTTAACTAACTATTAAACTTGCTTTTGTGTGTGTATATAAGTATGCGACTTAGCAGTGAATAATGTTAATACATTATTGCATATCTGTGTGTGTGTGTGTCTGTCTGTATGCACCGAAATGTATAAGTAATTATTATCGAAATAATGGGATGTTACTCAAGTTGATTTGTCTTTAATAAAGAATTAAAAAAAAAAAAAAAAACGAGTACTTAATAATATGTTGTATTAAAGGCAGTAAAACAAAATACGTAATAACATATTCTACGGGGAATGAACACGAACGAAGTGTGTAATCAAAATTCTCCTCACTCAACACATTAAAAATAATAACATTTCGAAACGAATTTAATGACATTTTTCTTCTTTTTTTTTTTTTTTTTGATATAACAAAGTAAGATGTAGAGCCTTCTGAGCATTGCTTTATTCAAAATCGGAGCAAGCAATTTGCTTTTGAATATGGTAACAGTCATCCATTGCTAATCAGCATTACTTAGCATATTCCTGCGATCACGAATTTGACTTATTTGAAGCTCTCAACCAAGGTCTTAGTCTGGAAATTTCTGCCATCAATAAGTTTCCACTTTTTCAGGCAATTTTGTTATCCCTTCGCCATCAAATTTCTGATCTTTTGCAGCAAAAGAATTTTCTATATATGATTTTGCCCTATCATCGAACGAACGATTTGGTAAGCTGATGATGCAATGGTGGATCTGTTAGTACATCCCAACCTAGTTCTAATAATTTTTAGCGAGTCACGAAAGCAGTATGAGGTCTTGGACTGCCGTAATGAAACTGAATATCTCTTCGGTTGAACAATCCTGAAACGTTTCTGCTGCAAGGTTTCATTGAATTTGATAAGTTATTCCCAGTATACCTCAGAATTGATTGTTTTGTTACACGCCAGAAACTCAGAATATGACTTTTATAATATAACCGCACTGATAGCAAAATCCTCTTTTCGTGAATATATTACGGTTTTGGTATTGTTTGAAATGGCTTACCGTGTTTCGACCGCGCACTAGTGCGTTGCTCACTTTTGTATAGGATCGATTAAGCACCACCAGTTAGAACTCCCCTCAGGGATGGATCATTCTGGTTTCATCTTAAAATCTTGTGGAATCCAAAGCTATCCAGCTTTTTTACAAATCCCAATCTTTCCCTGCAATACACTAATGGTTGCATTGGATGAATTACCTTTTTCCGCAATCTCACGAATTGTTAGGTATCGATCACCTTCAATCGTAACGTCGTCATCAATGGTATTTGGCCCACCAGAACACGGTGAGGCTTTCACTGAAGAATTCCCCGAACGAAATTTCGCGAACTAATTTTGGCAAATTGCGTTCTTCTACAGCATTAGTTCCATGCACCGCACCGCTCGTGCACTCTATGCGCTTCGGCAGCTCTTGAAATAAACAAGTAACATATGTCCTACGTGCTCACTTTGATTTTCTTATGTGCCACAACCGATCACTTTGAAAGTTTTTGACAAAATAAGAAGTATTTTGAGAGCCGATACCTAGTTACCCTTTAATCCTAATTATCTGTCTGGCTACATGAAAAAAGTTATTTGAACCTGGTGTGGGGAAAAACAGCAAGAAATTTGTCGAGTACATAATAATATGTGCTGTGTACACTTCGAGGTCAACGATTGCTGAGCGAAGCTTAATGATAGCACTTTCACTTTTATTTCTAGCGAAAGGCACAACACTTGCCGATTAGACAACGACCTACTGGCCTGCGTCCACTCGCTATCTCTTTGTCTCTTTGCCAACTTCTTTAAAATCATCGGCATGTTGTCGCAAATTCGTCATACAACTACAAAATCAGTTATTCAAGGGTAACTAGGTATCGGCTCTCAAAATACTTCTGAACTGCTTTTCCAATGTTATTAACGACTTGTCATCTATTTTATCTTTGAACACACCGCGTAGATAAAAATATGTCACACTTAGGAACACAGTGTCCAAAAAATCGGTTTTCTCTAAACGCACCAAGATTTTATGTATTAAACGTCCATCGTAATTAATTTAGAATTAAGACTTGACTTTTTGCGGTCTACTCTCCTAGTCTCCTTATTTGACACCAACATCAACAGTGTTGTGTCGAAAAAATTAATCCACTACCTCGTGACACCCACCATAATGAATTTAGTATCAACACATTTACCTTATCGTCTACTACTACCCAAGTCCTTTCATTTGATACCCATATCGCTGGTATTATTAAGAAAAAATTAATCGGCCACGTCGTCTTCTCCACCATATTTATTTCAAAATTGACACATTTTTAGGCAGATCGCCATTGGACGAATACATAAAATAATTTCCAACATTCTGTCTTGTTTGCTTTATGACTCATAAACGTAAAAGCCGAAAAAAGTAAAAAAAAAAAAAAGGAATATTTAATCACGAACACCTTTGTATGGGCGTGGCCGGCTTTTTTCATTTTCTCACATAAATAATAGAGGTTTCCTTTACGTAAACGTCGAAAATTTCCGCCTTCTATTTTTCAAAATTTGTGAGTAACGAGCTAAAATGGAATGGCGTAAAGTTTACGCTTTCCTGCGGACGTGTCCTTCGACCGATTTGATCCATTCTTAATACTAATCTACGTGCAAGAACATGCAACGTCTTTGCTAAATTTGACGTCGAATGCGGCCAGGAGAACGTTTAGAACAGAGATAACACTGACGGACAAACGGACATGCGATGCTTATCAAGCGTACATATACTTTGTGCGGTCTCTGATGTTTCCTGAAGCATTCCGCGGTAATGGGTATAATAACATAACCCAACATTTTCACGTACATATCGTTTTCCTATTTATCTTACTTCTCGGAAAAGGCAAATAGGAGAGATTCAAGATATATGACAAGCGTGCAAAACATGTTGGCGTTCTATTCATATGAAGTACAAATGATAGGTTTAAATAAATTACGATCGTTTATCAAAAGTTAAACAATTAAACTCTAAGTTAATGTCAAAAATGATCTCATAACATCACACAACATAGCGACAGCCTTGATGCCAAATTTAGAATAATTATCGGCTTTGAGTCAATATTTCACGAAAGAATTTAAAATTTATTTTATTAACAGAAACTTTTTTTATAGCTCGCTCTAATCTTTGACGTTAATTGAAGTAAAGTAACGTTAGCAAAGCAAATGAATGAATAAAATTCACTCTTTCACACTAAACAATTTGTGTGTTTACAGGCGGGCGTGCGTGTATGTGTGCGTGCGTGTGTGTTTAATAATTTGCAAATGTCATCATTTTTCAAATGCACTCATTTAGAAACAAAGTATTTAGTAACATGACTTTTTGAAAAGAAAGAAAGCAAAGAAAGTGATGCTAAGAGGGATAAGAGATAAATGCATTTACTTGCTATGATGCCATACAATAAACACCTCTGCACTCGGCTACACTTGATAGGCCATTATTTGCAGGCATTCAAACAACAACAAGAAGCATTTTTTTCCAGCGTGTATTCTTTTCTCTCTCCCTCTGTGCATACAATGAAAGCAAAATATGAGAAGAAAATAAGTATATTTAGCTTCAACCACGAATTGTGAACACTCGTCACTTACTCGACCACTTTTACAAGAATTTGAGGGAACTGAAAATATGGAAAGTTTTAAAACTAAACTTAAATGAAACGGAAATCTTCGCACGCCTCTATATATTTTGTAAACACTCGTCACTTACTCGACAAGTTTTACGAGAATTTGAGGGAACTGAGAATAAGGAAAGTTTTGAAACTAAACTTAAATGAACGGGAATCTTCGTACGCCTCTATATATTTTGTAAACACTCGTCACTTACTCGACAACTTTTACGAGAATTTGTGAGAACTGAGAATATGAAAATTTTTGAAAGCAAACTTAAATGAGACGGAAATCTTCGCACTCTTGTAATCTATGCCGATGGCAGCATTGAAGCCAATTTTCAGATTTCAATTTCAATTTTGCGTTATCATACTATAAAGGCAAAAAGACACAGGCTGGGAATATAGGGGTATTGTGTTACATAATATTAGAAGCACTGAGTGAACTCTTGTTTGTTGCATGCCACACCAAACCGTAAAGATAGTAATTTCTTGTGAGATAGGAGGCAGGAATCCTCTTCAATGCAGTACAAAGTAAGCAAGCGCTGCAATAAAATTCATGAACCCCATGGAATAAGAGATACTTGAAAAAAGCTCCACTTAAACATAAAAGTTCAAAAATTACAAAAGTCACAGCATTTAAAGAAATTTGAGTCCATTAAGTAAAAATTCCTCTTTAATTAATACCTTTTTTTTGCAAAATTTATTAAATTTAAGTGTAGCTATATAAAATCCATTACAAATTTTAACTTTATTTGAAAGCATAAAAAGGTATTCTTTTTTTTGTTCCAAGAGGAAAGAATATAAGAAATCACATAATTTAAACTTTTTTTCTATTCCTCTACAAAGTGAGTACATTTGCAAAATGTTGACCGTAGATTAGCTAGTCTTCATTGTATTTATTTATATCCGTTGCTGTCCGTTTGTCCGTCCTTCTTTGTTTCTTGTGTTTAATCTACAAATCGCTATACTATGATAGTATGATGAAGTTTTTGCGTATGTAGGAGAAGCTCAACTAAATCCGCCTTTCAGTTTCAATAATCTTGTCTGTCCGTCTGGTTGGTTTTCTTACGTTCAGTCTACAGGCCGCAATTTTTGAGATACTGGGATGAACTTTGCTGCACCGACATGTTTTGGCCTAAGGACGAAGATTATTGAAAATGGTTTTGATCGGAACATTTTTCAAGTGCTTCCTATATAACGTCCTATTTGAAAAACCGTTCTATGAATAACAGGGGAGTGACGCAGAGTGTTTAATGATGGGTCATGGCCCACTATAGTGCTTTTTGAATAAGTCTGAAGTGAACTCACCTAATAAGTTACATAAAAAACATTTTTTGAAATAAACATTTATTAACATTAACTACAACAAGGATAATAAATTTTATCTCGGAATCGCTTTCGTATGCCGGCACACAAATCAATTTTGGATCGTTTAAAAAAAAAAAAACGAATTTTTTACAAATTAATATTTTAAGCACGCGAAGCTTTTACACATTGTTGCATAAAGGGGAATGCGACAACATTTGTTTGCCATCCTTTAGTTAATTTAATAATTTTTTTTTAAACAAACTTTTCTACCCAATTTATGATAGCCTACACCACTTGTAGTAAAGGGTGCATTAAGTTTGTGCGGGTGCATGCAACTCTCAGAAGGATTTGAGATAGACCCACCCACTTTCTATTCATTCTTTCACAATGAGTCTCCGAATTGATCTAAGCTTGTGTGTCCGTCTGCCCGTGTGATTTTCTTGTGTTCATCCTACCTGTTTTAATGAAACTAATGCACACTAACCTAAATTGGCCCAAGAATGTTTCGGATCGGACTACTTGTTCGACCACACAACACATCCTTCAACTGTAGGATGGTGTAGGGTATTTAATGGTGATCCGTCGCCCAGTATAATGGATTTGCTTATTTTTGAGTAGATTTTTGTACTTTTTTTAATGAACTCAACCATGGCAGGGTCATCAAAATTGTGTGCTGTCTAGCATTCTCGTAATGGGAAATAATGTTCTTTATATTGGTCAATTCCAGCCGGCTCCCGTTACTCGCTTTTACGCAATACCACATTGCAATGGACAATACCCTTCCAATCGCGTTATATGCACAGCATAATCTTGTAAAGGATCAGTCTTGGCTTTGAAGTCGTCTATCGTGCTTCACATTGTGTTGATCATAGTCTTTGTTAAATGACACACACACACACACACATGTTGTACCCATTTTTTAATACCGGCAATGATTTGCTGAAAAAAGGTTCGATTTCATCGTTTCATGCTACAACCAGTCATACACATACAATTTAAAATTTTCTTAATCTATTCTTCTATTTAATTACTTAACAATGTCCTGGCTACTTACGTATAGACGATCTTCGATTATTGGGCAACCAGGCTGAAGGCCGTTCTTGTACCCTTGACCGAAGGATGAGGACTATATTCATTTTGTCGAAACGTTTGCGACGCCCACAAGAAAGCCTCACAGCACACACATGTCAAAACTGAGAATACCTTTGCTTTCCGTGTCTTTTCCTCATTGCCGCTAAATGCCAAGAGACACACAATGTAAATTTCCACAAAATAAATGCTACAAAAGTAGAAAAAATCAGCCATGCCCATTCGACATTATGGGAGTATGCAAATTTACTTTTTATCAATCGTTTATAGAATAACAGTGATGGGTATTAACGGAGTCGGGCACAACCGAATTTAATTTTCTGACATGTTTGACATTGAAATTTCTAGAACGAAACCGTATATATCCTGTTGCATTCGATAAATCATTTTGATCCTTAAGTTTACAAATTTTTCCCACGCCTGCACAACGTTTTGATGGTATTATTGCAGGGTGCAGCGAGTTCTGTTAAAAATTTCATAAAATATAACTTTTTACTATAACATAAACACTGAGACGATTACCGAAATACAAAAGTATTTGCATAAAAAATTCTATCTTTCAAACACGCGTCAATATGACACAACTTGATCTAAAGACAAAAATCTCTCAATATTTTTTCCCCAAACTTAAGTAGAGAGTGTAAAATGATTCTAGTAACAAAAATCTCTTCATATTTATTCCCCTATAACGGATATCACATGTTAATGTTGAGTAGTGGAGGGTGCAAAAAGATTCGGTGTCAGCGAAGTATTCGGCGAAATATTACTTGTCTCACTATAAATCAAACAGATACAAGTGGGCTTTATAGTGGTTTGCATTTAAATCAATCTAAAGATATTAACACACATTAATCAATTCGGTTGACGTTTTCAACAAGAGTACAACAACACTCGCATTTATAAAAAGTTGATTTCATTCGTATTATAAAAGATATAATGCACAGAATGCACATAAATATGCATAAAACTAAGTTATTTTAGTCATTTTATTAAAACTAAAGTAACTAAAGTAAGCAATAAGTAAATTATTTTAATAAGAAGTAAGTTATTCCAACCAAACAAGATCTGTCCATTGCTAGATTTATTGACATCCCTAGACGCCCTTTATTTTGTTGATAAGTTCACAGGCACAGAAGTATGAGCAGCTGAAAAACAACAGAACGTGTTCTTGCATTTTGATGAAATATTAGAAAGTTTTCCTTTAATCTTCATTGTCTACGCTACACTTAGTATAAGTAGATGGGAATTTCATCACGTCACATTATTTCGCTTCTCTGTGGCTAGAGATTTCGTACTATGGCAAAATATCTTTCTTCTTTTCCAAGTAAAAAATTAATTCCAAACCACTCTACTCAGACTGTTTTCTATTATATTATTCCCTTCTTATACTGTCTTACGAGATATTTCGTTAAGACAAGTGCTTCTTGTTATACCCTACATCGCTAGTGGTACAGGGTATATTAAGTTTGTGCGGACGTATGTAAAACGAAGAAGGACTTAAGGCAGACCGAACTGTTATTAAGCAGATCGATTCAGAATCATAATCATAAGCCTTCCTGCTCCTATCCGTCTGTTCGCCCGTCTAATGTCTGTCCATACAAATTTGTGTTCAACCTACAGGTCGCAATTTTTGAGATATTTTGCTGAAATTTGGGGCGATGACATGTTTTCATCCACAGATGAACGATTGGTTCACTTTTTCGACCACGCCCAATACTGCGCCCCGTTTTGAAGGGACGTTATACAGAAAAAATTGCAATTTTCAAAATTTCTCGACAAAACTCGCTCTGTAATGATGTTTGGAAATTCTAAATTGATACGAAAAATTTGATTCGGCTGGCGAAATGTTTTTAACACTCTCCCATTACCGTTCCTACGAAAATTGAATCTGTATATAGTAAAAAGGTATAATTTTTAATATGTCATGATGAAAATTAGTGTATAATAGTAAATTGACATAGAACTCAAACTTACCGAATTTGGACACGTAGCTCCATTTTTTGAATATGAGGATTCGTCCGATATGCGGGCTCTCATGGCAAGTATGCCTTTGCATGAAAATAATGTGTAACTTTTGGTGATTTATTACCGAAACGAGTGAATAACTATGTTAGACGAGAGGTATAAGGTATCTAATAGTCGACCAGCTCCGACTATAATATTCTTACTTGTTTTAATTTAACTAAAACAAAAATTCTCTACAAGCAATTTTGATGGAACTATAACAGCTTTCATTGTAATGAGTATGCGGTTTTTCAACTTAACACGACTTCGACTGTATTATCTGCTTTAAAAACCAATACCCGGTGAAGTCATCACAATAATAATTAATGATAACGGAAATTAAGAGATTTTTCCCTTAAGATTGCTGTAAATGTATGGGTGATTGTACATTGAAAGTAATATTTTTGCTGTAATGTTCTTTCTATAAAGCTCAACTATTGTTATAAAGAAATCATGCTCCAACGAATTTATCAAAAACAAATAAGAAGAGAGCATATCTATACATCCCACCAAAACTGCTTTAGCACTCCGAAATATGCCTTTAAAAATCTAATTGGGAAAAAAATCATACGGTCAAAAATGACGCTTGGCAACTGGCTCCAAATCTAGCGTTTATCATCTGCCTACGCCATGGTAGACGCTTCAGGACATACTCTGGATAATCGCACACTTCACGAAAGTGCTGCAACTTTCACAGCCAAATCTAGAGTTATCCTTTCAGCTGTGAACGTTGCTTGTCAAAACACCCCCAAAACTGTTATGTAGTCTGTCTGTGTAGCTATCCTGACTCCTTTGACTTCCAGCTGGAGCACTATTAACAAATTAAGCGACAAGATCCCTTTGGCCTTCGTTACCTAGTCATATCGGTTTGGTTAGAAATGAGCTAACTGACCAAGCAGGAAAGTCTACTGGCTTTGCAGCTCTAATTATGGACGATATTGTGGAAAGATTGGACTCTCAAAGATACATTGAAAGGAAAGTTAAAGAGCAACTTAAGGAAGCAAATTTACATACAATACTATCATCAGCACTAGTGCTCTGTTGAGTCTTACCTGGTTCCTCCATTATATTGACAAAATCAAGATCAAAATATTTGAGAGAATTTGCCTTTGGCCATGCAATTGCAAAACATCAATGGATTCTTCAGAAATATTCTTCTTCAATCCACAATTGTGGACAAATTCTTCCCCTTCTTCACAATCGGTACAACTAATTCTATGGACATCCTGAAATCAGCTAAAGAATGCGATTTCAATTTGAAATATTACTCTATTAAGTCCACTAGACGCCATACTTAATTTGCTTTTCTCAAAGAGAGCGGACAGACAGACTGCATTTCTTTTCTTTTAGTCTAAAATTATAATAATAATCAAAATACTTTAATTCTTCAACTTTCAGAAATGAGCTTATTCTAGTTTATTTTGAAGCGAATGCTTTTATAGTCTACGCCATTTGTATTACAAGGGTGCGGATGTATGCCACACCCAGACGTACTTGACATATTATTATTATTATTATTAATTTTGCCAGAAAGACCAAAGTCTTAAAGCATTAGTATCTAAGGCTATCGGTTTTATTAAAAACTCTACCGCACTTGAGATTCGAAACCACGACCACTGAGTTGCTAGTCAATATTCTTCAACCACTCAGGCGAATAGAACTTGAGGTAGATATACCTCTTATGATAACGACTGATTCATCCTTTTTGTCAGTGAATTTTGAGCTGGTCCGTCCGTCCGTCTGTCTGTCTGTCTGTCTGTCTGTCTTATTTTCTTATGCTTAACCTATAGGTCGCTATTTTTAAGATATTTTGTTGACTCTGGCATGTTCCGACCCGAGGGCGAACACTATTGAAAAGGGTCCACAAAAGTTATTTTGAAAAGTCGTTATATGAATAACCAACCATATTATACGAAGCAGTGTAGGGTATTTAATGGTGGGACATGTCCCACTCAACACGTGGTCTTACTTGTTTTTATAAAGCAACTTTAATTCTTCAAATTTCAAAAACGGACTTATTCCAATTTCGTTAAAAGCGACTACATTTTTACTTGTTTATAATGAAATCATTTGCGTTTGTGTGGACAAAAACATACTTTGATGTGTTAGAGACCTAAGCTCACATTTCGAATTTAGGTAAAGTGTGTTTTTAGTTTGTAATGTTATTTTATATATAAATATCCTTCCGCTTTCCAAATCCTCCTACAATTATTTTTTGTGCCATTACAACTTTTTCGTTCTTCATATGCAACAAGCTTGAAAAAGCAAAAAAAAAAAAAACTTAACACAATTCGGGGTTGTTTTTTTATTATTTAATGTTTTATTTGTTTTTGTTTAAAATGTCCACTCGTTCATCAACAGTAATAACAAATTTTCTTACGCTCTGTTGAATTTCATTAAAACTTTGTTTGATGTACGGCAAACAAGACAGCTGTAAAAGTGAAATAAATAGAATAAGAAAATAAAAAAAAATTATTCGCCACTTTTTAATTAACAATTTAAGTCAATATTTATCCGCTCTTTCATTGCTCTCGACTTTTTTTGACCGCTTTTCTGTTTATTTTCGTCTTCTACTAACGGATGAGGAACGTAATAAAATGGTTAGATTTAACTGTGAACGACTCCTCAAAGTATAAACGCATACGTGTATGTGTGTCTGGACAAGAATGGAGTTTTCAATCAATTGAGTCAAATGTGCGGCTCGTCCACAGAGACCTTTTGACAATCCTTATGTATCGGGTGGTGCACGTTGTTGGGTAAGATATCAAAGAAGTTTCCCTTTTCTGTTCATTCTCTGCGACTATTCGAATAGATCCTGGTCGAAGAGTACCCTTGACTTACTAAATTTTTGGAACTCTCCAATTAAAAACCGACTTAGCTTGTCTGTCCGTCTGTCAGAATGCGGTAAACATTCTCTCCGCCGCAAAAATTAAGATGTCGTCTCCAAATTTGGCAGAATCATAGGAAAGTACAGTGCGCAAATCTGTTTTAACAAATTATCCAAATCGATCAGAGGACGCGGCCACAGTAAACAAAAGCAAGAACTAAACGCAATTCTATTTTGCTCATTATTCATAAACTATAGAAAAATGAGGCAGAATAGAAGACAATTTTTTAAACTTTATTTCACGGGAAGCTCTACTATTCATGTTCAAAAATCGAGAATATCTTTGTTCACGCCCACGCAATATTATAAGTGATCGAATTTCGAGATTCTTTTGCTTTTTTGAGGTTTTTTGCTTATTACTCGTAAGGTAAAGAAAGATAGAAAACCGAAAAATAGTGGTGCTGCAGAAGATGATTGGGGATATAGAAGATTCAGGTACCAGCCAACTGCGACTTGCTGTAAGATCGTTTAAGAATATAATATATATGCTCCTTTTTCGTACATTTCACATTCAATAACACGACACCTAAGCTATATGTTAAGTAAATGAACCTTCGCTTTAACTTACTACCAACTATAAATGGGGCACAAAATAAAGGTAATATTTGCAGCCCTACTGCGAAACACTGCAAAACAATCTCTAATTATGGACGATTCTGCTACAAACTTAGCACAAATTATTAATTTACTTTGAATTTGTTCACATTTGGAAAGAAAGCCTATCAGCTCAAGAGTTCCACGTGTTCTTTTATTACACCATACGTGCCTCATCGTACACCCATTTTCTCTACGCTTCGGTTTCCGCTTTCTTTTACTCTATTTTCAGCACCGAATACTAGTTTCTTGCTCTTGATCATCTTTACGTAAATGTGACAGAGATTTGTTTATAGATCTCGGTTTTTATGACGTCGATGACAAGAACACGACCAACTTTAGCGAATAACTCAACTAAGAAATCAATAAGTATAAAATTAAAAGAAAAGAATTCATAACCTCAAAGTTGATGGACATCAATTAAAAAATCAATAAATTTAATAAAATCAAAAAAAGGATCATGACAACTCATCATGCCACTGGATATATTGGCCTTACAGTCCACGGACATAATTCATTAATGTAAATAAATCAGGAAGAAAAAACTATGTAGATCTACGTTTATTTTCGAAAAACTTGATAAAAACGTTACGGAATTTTTAACAGCTTATGTGTTTTCTTTTTTCAAGTTTTGATGATGAGTTGGCGAACGAATGTAAGATAATTTTAAAATACGATTTATCCCGAGCAATTAAAGAACTTCTTATCGCAATTCTGGTGTTCTTCGAAAGGGGACAAATGGACGATCAAAACTAAATAAATGGATCTAAACTCAATCAATTTTCAATTGATTTTTATTTACAAAATTGATGAACAAAACAAAAATGTTTTATAAGAAAAACAAGAGAAAGCGCCATAGCGGGGCATGGCCTGCCATTAATTAAACACTCTTTGTTAAATAAGCACTTAAAATACTTCATTGAACGCACTTATTCCTTTCAAAATAAGGCGTGGTCGAAAAAGTGATTCAGTCCGAATCATAGCGTTTGTCCATGAGTCACAACACATCAGCGTACCAAATTTCATCGAAATTTGTTGAATGTAGATTGAACAAAAGACAAAAAGACGGACAGACAAACACATAAACTTAAGAAAAGGTGGTTCCGTCTCAGGGCTTATTTGCCTGAGTAGGCGAGTAGACCAAGTTTCTCGACTAACTAGTCAATGATCGTGGGTTTAAATCTCAAGTGCGATAAAGGTGTCTATAAGGCCCACAACGTCAGATGCTGGTGTTGTGAGACACTTCAGTCTTTGGATTTACTTGTCTCGCCAAATTATACAAAATAGTAAGTAACAAATAACAATGACTCAAATCCTTCTGGATGTTGCACACATCCGCACAAACTTTAATATATCTCTAAACCGCAAATGGCGTAGGGTGTAAAACGCAAACACAGAGACTCAACGGTAATTTAGTAAAAATTCGTTTTAGTAAAAAATCTTTCGAAAAAAAGAAGTTCGATGTAAAGGTGATTTAAAAAAATGAACTTTTTTCTGTAGAGAGGAGACTTTCTTCTCTGCAAAATCCTCTTACTAAGTTTGAACTGAAACTTGACTTAACAATAACTTGATTAAAAGTTAAATACGCGTAAAATTGAATTCTTGCATTAAAAAAAAAGAGAAAAGAAGAAGAGAATAATTCATTCGAAATTTAATTCGTAAAGGGAGCTAACACTTACACTTACACATGCCTTTCCCGTTCCTTCATCAAGTTATAAATTTACTTTGTATTTCTATTGTTTGCCGCATTCTTTTTAAACACGTACTACTACGGCATATACGGGATACGTTTGTTTATTCCTTTCTATAGAGTGAGAATAATATTCACAAGGATTCACATTTACATTGCACTTATACTTATACTGCTTGGGAATTCAATTCACATCGTTCCGGTTCTCTCTCCCTCGCTATCTCTCTCTTATATTTCCAAAGGCCCAATACCAAATTCCATATGTTGTCGTTGCACTTGGCTTCATGTTCGTGTAAAAGTGTGCAGTTGAAATTAAAGGACGCGCGTGGTATGTTCTCTGATTTCCGGTAAAAAGGAACACAAAAAAGAACGCAGCGAATTTCTAACAATGTATTGTCGCTTACAACCCTTAGGATTGTTAATTTTTTATTTTGTTTCGTTGCCGTCAGTTTGCCGGCGGCTTTTAACTCAGTTAACTGCGGGCGCTTTTATAACCGGGAGGTCATAATAACAACGGAATTTTTTTCGTTCTTTTTTTTGTGTGACTTTTGCCACTTGTATGGAGAATTTTTGGCGTCTTAGCGTACGCGATAGACGCGGTTGTGTATGCGTATCTCTATCAATCTATAAATAAAAAATATGTGACTTGAAAACGCAACCTTAATGTTCTCCAACAAATTCTGAATAGGTAGTTAAGGAGAAAGTTGAAGCGAAGAAAGTGTAAGAAAATTGCACTTTCGTTGTGTATGTGAATGAACCTATGATTCCTTTGTTTGTTGTGTGTTTTTTTTTTTGCTTTTCTTGCTTTGTGGCCAAAAGAAAGTGTGTGTGATTTTCCAGACAGTGTTTTCTCTTTCTTCTTGATTAGTTTTTTTGTGTTTTTTTTTTTTCATATTTTTTGGCATTTATATCACTTTTTAAGGGTGTTGGCCTTGCAACAAATACAACAATTACGTTAATAAGGGGCATAAAAGAATAACATTTGATTTGTGATTTGTAGTTTGTGATATATGTTCATATACATACGTATGCACATTTCAAGTCTTGAGCAGTTCACCTAAGAAATGGTAAGTGAATAAAAAACAAAAGGGAATAGAATTAAATCAAATCTGATCAACAAATTATATAGATTTCGGCCTTAAGCAAGAATTTAAGCATTTTAGAGGCAATCTGCTCGATTTCGCAAATCAATTGAACCTGGGGCTGATAAACATGCTACTGTGAGACCAATATATCTTAAAACTAGAGCTACCGAATACGTCATTTTCATCCTCTTTGATTATGGATTTTCCAAAAATGCTAATGCTCCAGTTAATGCGACAAAGGGATTTGGTGACTTTTACTTATACCAAAAAGACCTTCAAACAGCTATAATCAATTTTCCTCTAACTGGCCTGGTTTTCGAGATATGGATGACTTATTCCTATTCCTACCAAAAAGGGTCATTTTGATGTGATATTTTCGTCGACTTGTGCAGCCGTTTGGCAAAAACATTCCTTGATCCTTGAAAAATGGTTACGACCTGCCTCCAAACACACCTACCATAAACGGGAAACTAAAATAATCTCGAGAAAAACGATAATTTTTTCATGTGTTCTTTCAATCCTGTGAAGATATTGCGACAAACCTCCTGCCTAATTATGTGATAAATCCACTCAATTATATTTACAGTAACGACAAAGCCTTAATTCCATGCTAGTAGAACATGCCAATGCACGTGAAAGTAAACCAATTGAAGCTGTTTTTTGCACTGAACGCGAAGGTGGTCCGAGAAAACATGTGTGTCACACGCTTTTGAAAATGTCTTTACGGGATCGAAAAATTATAAATGAAAATAGGGGAAAATTGTCAGTGTGTTTTCGGGGTCGCTTCAGTTTCGACAGATGACAAATATTTTAACTGCCGATTATTAATTGATCAGGGAATATTTGTGGCCCATTCCACGTTCCTAACACCCTTTGCGATTGTGGTAATTTCACCAACAAATGGGGATCAAAGTGAACCCTTTCGACAAAAGTTGGTACGTGCTCTAGTGTTAACTACAAGCCGTTATAAAAAGTTTCCAACGTTAGATGGTCCACCAGTAAGATGCTCGTTGCTATTTCCATAGTCGGTTTTTACAATTATTCTATCAGACCGGGAGAAAGATAGTGGAAGAGATGTGTAAAATTACTTACTTGTGTCCTTTTTCTATGCTCTACCCCACGATCATAAACGCTAGGAAGAGACAGACAATTCTGTTTTTTTAATTAGTTGCGATATTCGAAATCTTAATTGACACATCAAGAAAGGGTACTTAGAATATCATATTCTATATGACGTGAATGCTATAAGATCCGCGACGATTGAGGTGAAATTTTTCAACTAATTGGCTTTAGAATTTGAACGCTGTCAAATTCATGACATTTTGCATCGCGACGAAAATAAACACTGTAGAAATCACATCCATGAACCAGTTACACGTATAAGACCCAGAAGAACTCGAAGTAAATTCCTTTCTAGTTCGATTTAGTCTCCCCGCACGCCCGCTTGATTTCCCTTCACTTGTTTTTGTATTCCAACTACAAATCGCAATTTTAAAGATATTTTGACGAAATGCGGTACACTCACATTTTCTTGCCAGGGGACCAATCCACTTGAAAATGGATTGGATAGGACCATTTTTGTGGCAAGTCCCCATGTAAAATTTGCAATTTTCGAAATTTCACGAAAAAAATCAGTGAATAGTAATATATTGGCACACAAAACAGATGCGAAAAATTTGAGTCAATTAGTCCAAATTTGTTTCACGAAAAGCAAGCTTTTTTACGATAACGAAATGTGGTTTTTATTGTACTCTGGGGTAACGTAGTCCATAATAATGATTTAACATAAAAATGCTAACTGTACCAAATTAAGACAATGTGGGTATATCTTTAAACCCCACCCACCCTGAACTTTGTTTACTTGTCATCCGAAATATGCAAACCCCAATTTGTTATTTTTGTATTATACTTCTTCATTAAGCAAGTGGGTTGGAGTAATTGCTGAACTTTTATCTGACTATGCCAGAAATTACATGATCCTCCTCTTCGTTGTGAAGGAGAGGATCATGTCCTTTTTCCCAATTGATTATCACCCGACTTTATGCATTAATTTACCGAAAGACAGTTAAGAATAATTTGTACAACAGTGGATAGAAAAACAAGCTCGATATTTGCACGGCAAATGAGTTCGCCATAATGAGTTTAATGGATCAAATTTTATTCTGCGAATAGCTGCTGAAGCAAAACGAGTTCGGGCCTTTTTTGAAAGTATTATTTAGGGGAAAGACTGAAAGACTGACCACCTACCGCAAGAAGATGCGATGTTACGAACTGATCTTGGATCGTGCTGAAGCTCGCTCTAACACCTCGCCATATAAGGTTCTATGTTTGTGGAGGTGAAGGGAAAAGGGAACGGACTCGTGTATTTCTGTTGTCAATAACGAATGCGCGGTTCAAGGGTAACGGCCAGACGTGTTCAATATGAAAGCCGTTGTTTTCCATTACGACAATGTCATGTCACACACGTCTTTAACGACTCGGCGAGAATTGAAAGAGATGGGAAATATTGAACATATTTGAAAGCTGGCCTCATTCTCACAAATTTCTCTTTTTGCCGGCAAAAAACGATGGCTATTGCAAGTTGCATTGAGCAAGTTGATCACTTCAGTAGCCTTTCACTTGAATTGTATATGATACTTACCTTCTTTTATCTGGTGGCTTTACATTTACAAATAATAACAAGTGAAAACACCGTAATAGGCCACGGCCTACCATCAAATACCCTACACAATCAATTGTTCATATAGCGACTTTTTATGGTAAGACGTTATAGAGGCAATGAATGAAGAAGCGATCCAATCTAAAACTTCTTCAACAGCGTTGGAGAAAAACCCGTCGGTGTATCAAAGCAAAATATCTTAACAATTTCAACCTTTAGGTTGAACACATGAATACAAGACGACCACACGGGTAGACAAGTTTCAAATCGAATCCCAACAAACTAGTACAAGCTCTGCAGAACTCCTCCTTGGATCGATTTTTCGCTCGAAAATCCCCAAATCCCAGTGGTGAAATAATAATTTCTACCAAGGGAATGGCAAAAGATGATCGATTAGAGCGTCGCATAAGATTAACTTGAGATGAAAGAGGTTTATAGTTGACTTTTGTTGGAAAACGCCACGAACTTTTTCCTTAATCTCGTGTATCGCACACACCAGCATATTGTGTGTACTTCACGCTTACGCTTAAGCCTGCCATGTTCTTCTTTGGTTTCGCGAAACATGTTTATTATGAAATCACGAAAACGCACATCAAAAAAAAAAGCAGCAGGTGGCTTACTATCAAGGGATTGGTCTTGTTAAGACCTTAAAACGAAATTGTTAAATTGTGCAAATTCTTATAATTAAAAAAAAAAAAAAAAAAAAAAAAAAAAAAAAATTTTGGTTAACTTTCTCTATATCAACTGACATTATTCAAACAGAATAGCAGAATAAAATGAAGCCAAGTGCAAAAACCATAACAACCGACAAAGATAAAATCCGGGCAATCATTCACAGACTCACACTGTAGAACCAAACGAAACGAGAAAGAAAAACAATAAATAAATGAAAAACATTAACAATCAACAGCAGTCCGGTTCTTTAGTTTTATTCTGAACAAGTCAGTCCGTGAACCGGCTGTCTTATGGTAAAAAAATACTCGTAAATCACTTGTCAAAAAGCAAACATGTCAACGCAAAATGTCATCAAACTGAAAATATAATAAAAAGCAACCAAAGCATTACGGGTACATACACTCCTCCCCCCACCCCCACACCTCTCCTCTGCGATCCCTTTTCTTTTTAGGTAAATTATTTCTAAGGAGTTTTCTTAAAAAAAAAAAAAAAAGAAGAAAATAATCCACGAAAGAGACCGAGAGTGAAAAAAGTTGCCATTGACAAGTGCTGTGTTTGTCTTGATTTATTCTTAGGTAAATTAAAACGAACACGCACACACAAACGCACACACACACACACAAACACATTGTGTTTAAACATCTGTACAATTTAACATTTAAGGCTTTTATTAGTGCACGCCATTGAAACGCAGCTGTGCCTAATTTCCGATTATTCGAGGTAATGTTTATTCAATGGCTTTGTGCATATCAAGCAAGGATGAGAAAGGGGGAGGTTTGCCTTCAACTAATTAATTCCTGATCAAATTACTAATAATTGAATAATATTTTAAGGATTTTTGGATTAAATTTTAAATTTTATATGTCATGAGTGCCAGCGTACAAATATAAAAAATTTAAAGTCTCATTAAAGTACGTGCCAGTAAAACAAAGGCCTTTGCAATAAAAGGAAAGCAACATATTTTATAATACAGATAACATATGTTATAGACCAAGATGTCCTACAAATTAGGTCGGTCTGGTTCAGTATGAAAGATTGTAATTAGCACTGCGACTTCTTCTTTTGGAAGTATTGTCCTGAACTCAAGTCAAGTCATTAACGTATACACAACTCAGTTTCTTGCAGATGTGAATAGATGCAGGGTTGTGCCAAAGAAAAATGAGATTTGAAGGACACACTAGCCTTTGTGATAAATTTAAAGGATAGCAGGGCTATGTGCTTCACGAGTGATGAACCGTGGATGCGCTAGAATATCCATAAGCATGGTAGAGACTATGCGAACTTATGGCAAGGGCGGCAAAGCTGAATATCCTTATTGGTCTCGTTTGGGAAGATCAGTTTGGCGCGGTGTGTTATGCTTTGTTTCAAGCAAATCATCATTGACTACAAAAGTCAAGATATCATGAGTGTTTTGTATGAAAGCGTTCCGCTGCATGTACCAAAACTTGTTGGGGATATGTTTGCAAATCGAACCTGGAATCTTCTCCCACCCTCCCGGTCGTTATCAATGCAATTACAAGATGACTTATTTTTTCTTCCAATACAATGATATCCAAATATTGGGTTTTATAGGGATAGCCTGAAAAGGCAATACTTTAAACGAAATAGATTCAATTCCATCAATTTTGCTGAAAAAATGTTCAAAGTTGCCAGAGAAATGACTCAAAACTTATCTGAACACACAACATAGATAAATATTTCGTCTTTACATAACAAAGTTCAGAGACTGTGTATAGTCTCTGGCGGTTAAATTTTATTAATTTTCAAGGCTGTTGAAGCCATAAATTGTGTTCCACGAAGTGAATAATTTGGTTTTCGAAAACAGAAAAGGATCACAGGAAAGCGTGCACCAAGCAAATGATGCATTAATTAAAAAGGTGGAAACTTTGTAGTCGGACAAGGCCGAGCATCAAATGTCCCTACATCATTTCCCATAGCACAATTCTTCTTCTTCTTACTTTCATGATAAGATAATGTCATACTTTTTAGTCAAGTCCTTGTGAGTTGAAAAGAGTTCAAAACGTGACTTGGCGTTCAAAAATTTTTTAATTGAAAAAGCGAATTTTCTTACCTTAAAACCTTGTTTTTCCCACCTCTTTCCGTCATGGGGTACTAAAAAAGGAACTTTGTTGCCCTGCAAAAGCTTACTTTTTATGAGAATCGTTATTTGAGATGGAGTCTAAAAAATAGGCCAACTAATATTAAAAATTGCAAATGAACACCGTTTTCAAATAGGTAGTTGTTTTTGAAGTAATGGTAAAAAAGTGTGGACGGGATCGATTTTCAGATGTTCTTGTGTTTGAGCCAAATTACGTTATTGCACCAAATTTTTTCAAAATATCTACAAACTTGCCTTCTATCCAGACGGACAAACAAACTTAAATTGAAATGATTCAGAAAATGTGTCTGAATCGATAGGAATGATAAAAGTTACGTCCGTTTTGAATGCCTCCGCATACTACAACAATCCATTTGTGCTTAATGTAGGGCCCCCTTCCACAAGTTCAACCCATGCCAATTTTCAATACCAAAACAATTCTTCTTCTCAGGCGGCCTTTTTTTAGCTTTGGCGACATATTCGGAATCGGATGTCGGTGATCGCTTCCCAGCTAACAACATCACAGCCTTATTAAAATGCTTTGTCAAACGTGTACACCATGTTCGCGTCCGAAGTTCCTAGAGATAGCACCCGAAATTCCGAAGAATTTAGAACATGGCACCTTCGACTTATTCACTCATAACAGGGATCGAAGACGAACGCAAACATCTGTTGTGAATGATTTAACATGAAGATAATCTTGGAAATTCTTATCCAATTCTGACCACAAGAACATCGATTAAACGGCCTTCGAGATTTTAAGATCGTAAACGACGTGTTCGCCTGTATTGAAAACTCTACCGCTCTTGAGATTTGAACCCGCAAGCATTGAATTATTAGTCGCGATCCTTTGTCTACGCAGCTACTCACTTTATTGTATTTGGAACACAGGGAAGGATAAAATCTATGTTTTCACGAAATTTCACTTTCTTTTTTTCAACAACACATCGCAAACGTACAAACGCTTATGCGGTGAGAGTAAAAAGGCCACCCCTAAGAGAAACAATCTCACAGAAAACTTTGCAAAATTTCTTTTGCAGAGAGAATCGCTACCAATATCGATTAAATCTCTTTTTTAATCCCAATTTGATCGAACCAATACCAAGAATGTACCTAATCTCTTGGCAAATCACCTATCCACCGATCCTAATCACCTGTTTTAGAATACCACAGCTTATTATTTTATTCAGTTTAGAGACATAGAAACGGAAATACATGGATAGGGCCGCTTCAAGGACTAATCTCATATGAATTGAATGCACTTTCTTTGGGAAGGAGAAGCAAGCATATAATCATCTCTCAGAAATCTTATTGTTCTCTGAACATATGTAAATTCGCCTCGTGTAAAGCTTAAGTCATTCACGGTCCAGGGATGTGAACCCAAATAAAGAGTCTATAGAAAAGCTAAAAAGATTGTTTGTAAAATAATATTTGCAAGGGAAGGATGCATACCTCAAGGAAAAAAAGAGAAAAAAAGTGAATAAACAACGACGAACAGATGAGTCACTTAAGTAAACATGTCATGTTACCGCTCTATTTACCCCAACAAAATTTCCAAAAAATGTTTACTGGAGTTGTTTATCCCAGTCTATAAAATTGATTTAAAAAGTTGCTTAAGTTAATTTCCTCTAGCTGTATAGCTGCGTTATATGTGAATATGAACGGAAGAAGACCTAACTGCCGAAGATATTCACGTGAAATGATTTATGTATTTTTGAGAATCATTTCGTTTCACCCGCAAAAAACTTACCTCAAAATTTTGCATATGAACGGTTTGTAAAAGTAAAAGTTTTTATTCTATTTAATCATTTTATGGAACTTAAGTGAGAGAAGGGAAAATGAAAGAGTCCTTGAAAAAATTACAAAAGCGTTCGCTTTCTTTCTTGTTTTTTTTTTTTTTTTTTTTGATGGAATCCATTATAATATTAATTATGCCTTGGCATGAAAATCACATCAATTTCAGGTATTGTGAAAAGTTTTAATACTTTATGATTATTTATAACAGACACACACACACACATATATATATATATATATATATATATATATATATATATATATATAAATGTATATATACATATATTGGTAGACCTAATGAACGCTATTGTGTAGACAAACTGATCTCCCCCTCTTGTAACCATATTAGAGTTTATTAAAAAGCGAAGAAAGCGAATTTCAATTAGAATCTTTTCTATTGCAAACAGAACACGAGTAGATTATGACATGCGTAGGCACAACCTAAAAAGAAGAAAAAATAATAATAATAATAACAAAATAAAAAAGCGGGGATGATTGCCTTAAGTACTTACTGCACGTAACATTGATGGTTAAACAATGCAAACTGAAGGGTGTACATGTGGGTGTAGGGTTGAAAGGCCAGGAAAGAGAAACGAAACACAGTTGCAAACGACAACAATTGTGTGCGCTTGGAAAATTAACAACCAAATTTTTAGCAACATGCTTAACATCATTCATATACGTTCGTTATACGCATATATACATATATATATATATGTATGCATATGTAAAGGGAGATAATGTGATATTTTTTGGCTTAGTAAAAAATAAATAGCGCCCAACGCTCAACGCTACCCGCAATATCAGATGAGACCCTTTACTTTACTTTACTTTACTTTACTTTAGTTTACACCCGCAACAGTTCAACGGCTTTGTTGTTTCGCAAATTCTTGCGAAACCAAATGGTACGATTATTAGTCGCGAAACTACCACCATTCTTCCTCTGCCAAGTCAGAGGGTGATTAACCCCTTTTAACTATAGATTTGCTATAATGCAATGGCTACACAGTTCGGTGCATAAATTCATATGCGCATAATTTTGAAATTTTCCAAAAGGATTTTCGAAAATCCCCCGAACAAACGGAATATTTAATAATTAATTTTGTAAATTTATTGCATATTTCATGGATGCTACAAGAGCGGGAAATATTTTTAAATAGATTTTGCAAAAAATATTTATAAAAATTCACAATTAATTCATTTTCTTGACTAAATAATTTAATTTAATTACATTTTGTTGTAAAAATCGTAAAGGGCCGCGTAAATTGAATGCTTTTTTTTATGGAAAATGAAGCTAAAAATTCAGTGAGAAACCTTTTGCTTCGCATGGGCAACCGAATATGCAAAAATAGCGACTACCAAGTCTGTGTTCGCGAGTTCAAAGTTCAAGGCGGTAGAACTTACTTTAGTAGTCGTAGTTATAGTGAGTGCTTAGCCGGCAAAGCCATAACATTTAACGATTGGACACATACCTTCTAGATTGTGGCTGCTTCACTGTCTCTTTCTCTTTCCTCTCTAGAGGACATCTTCTGAGTGATTGGTCATATAATACAAAAAAAAAAAAAACATGTCTGTCTTTGAATACCCTATAGCACTTTCCTTGCTATTAGTTATTAATATAACGACTTTTCAAACAAGTTGCTACATGGAAAGTGAACGAAAAAGTGATCCTATCGAAAGCGTCTTCAATAGCATTCGCCCTCAGAGCAAAACACGTCAGTGCAATACATTTTAACAAAATATTGCAAAAAAGGCGACCTTTAGTTTAAACACAAAAGTACAAGGACAAGTATCAGAAAGACAGACGGACAGACAAACTCTAGTGAAAACGCAATTGAAGGTTCTTTTGTATTGTTATTTATTTTAACTTTCTTTACTATACTTAATAATTTTAAATTTGTTTTACTTCTGACCCACCTGAAGTGCGGTCAGTAACTTATATAATAAATTATTATATGCTAACTTAAGCAATTAATATAATTAAAGTAGGTTATTAGAAAAATGATAACGTAAGCGTTTGATACAATTAAAGTAGGTTATTACTAGAATTACGACTATGTGGGTTACAACTAAATTAGGCTATCTTAACTAGGTTAGGTGTCACATTATGTTGAAATGTCAACTTAGCGTAAATTGTAAATCACGGTAGAGCGCGACAGATCGATAATGCTACAAAACGAACGTAGAAAGCGATTCAGAATCAACGGGCATAATAAAAGATGGATCTATCCGAAATCTTTCTAGGTGTTGCATATACCCGCTCAAACTTAATTTACCACAAGTATTGTAGGCTGCAATAATCGAAAGGATCTCTGTAGAACGTTACAGCAAAAATGTTACTTTTTAATGCGAATTATCTATACACTTACAGTAAGTAATTTTAGTAGAAAGGACTTTTCAATCTGGATTATTTTTAATTATTATTATGATGACATGATTTTTAAAACAGATAATGCACAGTTTAAACAAATACGACGTCGATATCTATTAAGAGACCGAAATTTTCAACTGACTACTGGGTAAAAAAGATTCCTTTATATTAAATTGTTTTCCCAACAATTCCACTATGTGTCTGTCCTGTACGGACAATTGCGTACATGCCACAATAAATGATTGAAAAGTTCATGTTAAATCGTCACTTACCTGATAGCTTTCTTATAAGTTAACTTTTTGTGAAACCTAATACCTAACCTAGTTCACAAGTCAATGATATTTAACTTTAATCGGAGGATTTAATTTTTTCATTTTTCCCTCGCTATGTACATTGTTTTGCAAAATCTCATAACTAGTACACTTTTTTGAACTCTACAGATCGAGACTCTTATACCTAGCAATAAAGCGAATGTCGAAGTCATGTTACATCTGAGAGAGTGACCACGATTGTCGTCTCATATATATATATATATATATGCAAACAGACTTAATATGTAGCATATGGGATACTACAATACACATTGTCAGTGTGTTTTACAGAGTTAGTCAATTATGTATATTTTCTCCAATACGTACGTAAACAGTTCGTGTTAATTAATTCTCTCTATAACAAGCGAACTTCAGCGTATTTAACAACATTTCGTTGACTATATCCTATATCATTTGTAATCAAGCTATATTACGTTGGTGAGGACCCACTCAGGATCATTTCAAGGTTGTGAAGATAAATTCAAATTTAACCAGCAAAAATATTTATCAGCCGATTTAACAGAGCTATGTCGGGGCTCTAACATATCAGGTCGTAGTTGAATTTGCAAGCATAGTTCATACGTATTACAAAATTTAAAACATTCTTCTGAAAGCCACATACATATCTTTCTTAATTTAAAGTGCCTGTAGAATGATATAAAGAAACTAAAATATTCAAGATTTCTTGCGTGAAGTCTTTTTAATAGACGCATGGAAATTGGTACGATGCCGTTAGTCGATCATCAAAATGCAACCTATTGAAAAAGCTCATGGCGGGAAAAAGAGACAATTGCGCCTATATTCAACTAAACATACCTTTTAAGCAAGCTAAACAGATATCAATTCTGCTCGTTCGTATATCTGGGTTTGTCTGCTTCTCTAAAGTCTGTCTATGTGTGCGATTACTATTCAAATTTCGGAAATCTGATGCTACACTGGTCAGAGGACGAAAGCCATTGAAAATTATTTAGTCGGTCGACTAGCATTGATTTAAGCTTGTCGGTCCGTCCGCCCAATTAACGCCTGTTTCTAAATTCTTACATTCAAACTGTAGTTAGTAACCTTTGTGGTATTTTGACAAAGCTTTGTAAATTGATACGTTTTAGCTTAAAACATGTCCTTCTGCAAATGGACTGTGATGTTCTCCATACAACATAACATTTGAGGGATGTCGCTATATGCAACCTCTTATACGGTTTAGGGTATTTGTAGTGATTATTGCAAAAAATGATTTGACATCAAAAGTTGCTTTGGTGTCTTCGGAATACATAGGCCAATTTTTCAAGATGTTTTCTATATAAAGGCCTTTTCAAAAGTAAGCCCTTCTATGGTAACAAAGTCTGATTTGGAGAGATTTTATAAGCAAACAGGCGAAGCACAATAAGTTATCGACAAAAAACCAACAACTTACTTAATTACTTTACCAACTTGGACTATGTTGATTGAGGGACACCAAAGTGTCCGTCCCTCCTATCAAAGGATCCCTATGAAAAATAAACAGTTACATGGTAACGAGTCATGATTTTTGGTATTCTACGAAAGAAACAAATGAAATATTGCGTGAGGCGAAGTGGTCGATCTTGTCAACTGCAACATTTTAACTTACGATACCGGAGTGTTTCTTGAAACTTAGAGCTACCTAGAAAGTCTTCCTTGATCTCTATCATTTAATTAATTTTCAATTATCGAATATTCTATTGTAAGAGGTTCGCTTTCTAATTAGTCCTTAAATCCCTGTTGCGACTGAAACTCGAATTAAAAAACTTAAACTTGAGATGACCCATAAAATGAGGATGAAAGTCAATCACTATTCGTGATGTCTTTTCAGTGCTTTTTTTTTTTTGAACAATATTGCCTTTACATGTGACTGTTCGGATAGTTCGATGTAAGTGTGCCTTTTGCAACAATAATTGATGTATTAATCTGTCACATTATGTTGTCAGCTGTCATTGTCACAGCCAATAAACACAAACAATTACATAATTACATGTTAGTAAAGTAACAATAAATGTATGATGTGTAAGTGGGTGTAGTTTTTTAAAACTTTTCCTTACATTCACATATTTTTAATATTATTCTACCTCTTCTTTAATAATTGCAGAGTCAATGCGGGTCACCAACATTTGAAAAAGAACTACGCGAACAATTGGAAAAGTAAGTCAATAAAAAATTGAAATTAATTATGTTAAAGCAATGTTTTTAATGCCATCGCTCAAAAAACAAAGAGGAAAGTTGCTCAGATCCCAAATGGGTTCTTGTTTAATATCTATTCTCTTCTTGCTTACTCTTATCAAACGGTAAACTCGCTGTGACTGGCTGTGTTTAATTCAAACCCACTTTGCCATACAAGATATACTTGAAGAGATCTGCAGTGACAAAACCATTACATTTCATTTTCACATGCGTCAAGAATGCGGTAAACCTTTCTTTTATGATTTCCATGATATCAAGTTTTTGAACTTCAAGCATTTTTAGAATCAATACCAAAGCATCCTACATTCGTCCTTTCACTTATAACACTTACAAGTGCTATCACTTACTTTATCCAGTACATAAAACCACATACATATATATGTGCATATATTCCTATCAATCAACATGGAATTGGAAGGCAATTTCGCCCGCCTCTCCCTTTCTTTGCTGATGTTGAAAAACTCTTTAAAACATAAAACATAAAACCGGCTGTGGCCGGATCCTTTATCCCCATCACCTTTAGCTTAAAAAAAAAATTAATTCCTATGTTTCCCAATATTAGTTAGACGCCATTTTTTTCCATTTTTGTAGATTTCGATGGAATAGAAATGTTTACGAGTAGTAAGGAAACCCAAAATTCTTTTTTCGCTTTTGCGAACATAAGTGTTCTCGGTTTCTTATTGTGTCATAGGTTTCATTTGCTCTGGCCGAGACAGTTAATTTTTAACAACAACCTTCGCGCGAAACCTTGCAATGTTCTTGTCAAATTTGAAACCGATATCTTAATTTTTGTGGCCGAGAGGATGTTTACCACAACCCGGTGGACGGACGGACAAGACTAAATCAGCTCGGAGTTCAAGAATTACATAATTGTGCAACGTAAAGGGCCCTCTTCGACCAAGCCCAGCGACTTGTAAGGGCCTCGGATAAGTGAAACACTTGGACACATACGGCCATGAGACATGTAAAGCAAGGGAAATGTAAAGTCCTGACATATGTAAGTCCTTGAGACATGTGAACGCCTCATAAAATGATACCAACATTAATAAAATGCACAAGCCATGAAGCATACAAAGAATCAGCGAAGATCATGATCATGTTTGTTAAGTGGCTATTAGTTACCGAAAAAACAAATTCTGTAAGCGTGACTCTATAGCAAAATAATAATAAAAAAAAAAAAAAGAAACAAACAAACAACAAATAGATAAAACAAATTCCAGAATTATCTAATATGCTTGGTATAAGTGTCGTTTCACAAGGCACATACATACACATATGCTGCACATATGTGCATATACGAATACGTTTCGTTGTTAGAAAAGAAAAAAGACTTATTTGAATGTCTGCCAAATAAAATGTACAGGCAGCGAAAACACGTTAACCTGCCAACAACATAAACACAAATCAGAAAATTTTACAAACAAAACGGTAGGAATACAAAAAATTACATGTACACGTAAAACAAAAACAATAATAAAAAATACAAGAAATAATAAAATTTTCGCACGAATACAACTTTTACACGTACATACAGGCTGACTAAGCTCAAGCAGCCTATTATCAGCTCGAATGGCGGATGCATTCCCTAGTCATTAACATTTTCAAGCCACAACATCACGCTTCGCAGATCCAATTCAAGCCCCAAAATGCGAAAGGTACTAGAATTTTCAATTGTGAAACTGAAGTAAAGGAGAAGGAATAACCAAACCAAACGAAACCAAACCGAAAAAAGGCAAAACCGTAAGCAGCTATGTTTGCGATGTGTAATGTGTAATGTGTATGTTTGTTTGAACATGCCTTGAACTCTAAGTTGCATTTGCTTAACAGTCGGCTGCCAGCCATAAAATTCGTTGCAGTGTGTGGTAAAATGTTTTTTTATATTTTCCTCCATTAATTGCCTCGAAAACACCATCAATCACGACCGACCCTCGCGCATTCACCCAACTTGCTTTATCTCATTTCTCGCTTTACCGGCCAAATTAGAGCCAGCGTTAGCTCCAGTTAGTTAGCTTTTGCGGCCTCTGTGTAATTGCAATAATTTCCACAATTCTTAGTCGTTGACTTGTTTTTTGTTTTGTTCGCTTATTCTACTATTACCTCAGCCAACCGTTACCAAGATTTGCACTTACCACACATCTGCGCTACACTGCATTCGAAGAATGCATTCCATGAATTTCTCCATTAGCCAGATTTTCTCCTTTCATTTACTGACTCCACTATTCACTTTGTCTTATTTCTAGGAAGTGTTTAAATTATATACCTTAAGGTCAGAAAATTTCTTAAGCATATCTTTTTTTTCTTTTTTTTTGCGCTTTCTTTACTTAGTTTTCTTAAACCAACAAAGTAATGAAATTATTTTAGATCGAGGTCGATTTATATATGACACCTACGGCATACATGATTTTAAACTAGAAAATGAAAAATTAAAAATAAAAAAAACAAGTAAGAACACTCTAGTGGGTCACCACGCACCATTAAATGCCCTACACCACTCTGCAGTTAGTAGTGGCGGAACAAGTGGGCTAATCCAAACCATCTTCAATAGCGTTGCGTCCATCCTTAGGCCAAACATTGTCAGTGTAACAAATTTCATGGAAATGTCTGAAAAATTGCGACCTGCAGATTGGACAAAGGATAACAAGACGGACAAATAAGCTTAGATCGACTCAGGTTCTAAGTCGAATGGTATGCTAAAAGGTGGTTGTATCTCAAGTCCTTCCGGTTGCTGCGTACATCCAACTGAACTTAATACGAGTTATTGGTCCCTTTTCAACTTATGAGAAGGTAGCGCAAGCGCGCTGTGCCAAGACACAAACGACGATGCGCAGCGTACTGTTTTCGTGTGTCCGGGTTGGGCATGTTTGAGAAACCGCTTTTAGATCTCTGGAAGTAGTAATTACGCCAGGCGACCTCCTAGCGCTCATGTTAATGGGCACCGAAAAATGAAACAAATGTGCCGCTTCTTTGCACGGGGACGGGGGATATGCCAAAGAACAAGAATCCTTAAGGGTCCATCTGAGGATAATGCGAAAGCGGTCACGGGATGGTTTGGCTCCAGTCTAGGGCCACTAGTTGACAATGCGCCACTGTCACGCCCATTAAAAAAGAACCAACAAAAAAAAAGAATGTTACCTTGTGCCATAAGCGGTGTAGCTTACGGTAATATACCCTCGTCGCTCAAATAGTGTAGGGTATAAAATGTCGTATTACCCGTTACACGAGTTATCAATATGCAATTGTCTTGGGAAATATCAGTAACGGTTAAATTCAATAATTTTGACCTTCCCCTACATAAAATAACAGGTTCCCACTCAATAGTTCAGCGTATGCTCACGCTAATCATGGAGCGCCCAAAGTTGCATTTTGGGCGTTCATTACTTTTGTTGTTTAATTTGAAGAAATCTGCTGCCGAAGCCCATCAAGCCCTTCTAGAAGCTTCTGGTGATGCCTGCCCACCATATCCCAATCGTCGGTGTTAACATTTTTAAAACGGGTGATTTTGATGACAATGACAAAAAACGGCTTGAAGGATCAAAAAAGAGGTATTGGACGAAGACCCAGCTCAAACTCAAAACGAACTTTCGAACAGCTTAGCAATTGACTAATACACTATTTTCGAACGTTTACGTGCGATGGGAAAGGTCCAAAAGAAGAAAAAATCGCAAATTGACTGAAAATACCATTTTGGCCACTTGTTGGGAGAGCGCAATGAGAAGCTCTGCCACACCCAGCGTACTCACTTAGCATAGCGCCTTCTGATTACCACATGTTCAGGTCGATGCAGCATGGTTTCACTGGCACGCGGTTCCGCGAAGTTGAAAAAATGCGAAAGTGGGTTGATTGCTGCCAAACCCATACAGTTCTTTCGACACGGTATCGACATATTGCCAGAAAGTTGTAGAAAATGATGGGAAATATTATAATAAAATACATAGCCATACCAAGGTTTCTCAATAAATGGAAAAAAGTTTTAAATTACGAGCGAAAGCCTATTGATGCTAGAGTGTAAACATGAATTCGAATCCAATTAGCGACGACACTTACCAGCTTGCTTAACAGAGCTCTGTAAGGGCCCTTAACAGCTCTCTAATCGCCATAATAGAGTTCTGTTAAGCAGTTAACATGAGAATTGAATTTCGAAGCCTATTCGGTTGAAATTAGCAATCGTGTGATACTTTTGTGGACACCTCACAAATCTACGTGGAAACACCCTTTGACTTAGTTAAACAAATTCAAACTCTGCCTTTCGGAGCCATTTTTAACAAATTTTTCAAATATGAACTTTAAACGGGGAAGTCCTCAAATTTGAGACTCTAGTCACAAACACAGTTTCAAACATCTATGGCTAGTACAGGCGGCGTTAGTGTCGCCCATGTATAAGAGCCGGAAACTGCAGACAGATTTTAATGTAAAACCATAGGGGAATGAATAAAAGATCAAAAGTAGAAAAAAGTAAAAGTAACTAAAAAACAAAAATAATTATCATAATCTTTGCATTTCTTCTTTTTCACTTTTTCCAGCATGAGCCGGGTAATGAAATCCAAAGAGCGTAAGCAATTGCAAACTTGCCGGGATCATAAAGCTTTGCAGGTATTTAATAAAAAAAAAACTTTTATTTATTTACGTTTTATACCCACCACCGAAGGATGACAAGTTTAAGGTATAAAAATTACATGGACCTACCTACTCTATTGATATACTGCAATAACACCAACTGCAACAAAAACTTGGTCACATCCAGTTAGAACTTAGAGTTGATAGGTGTTTCGGCTGCAAAGATCGCTTGCATATTTTGCGAGTTTCTCTTTGACACAATTCTGTCCGTCATATTTTCTTATACATTCTATAAAAAACTACTTTCGAGCCTTATTCAGTGTTCGGGTGTCTTGATGTACGGTATTTGAGGTAGCAAAAGAAAATAGTTGCTCAAATAATAACCAGGGAGAAAATTATATTCGATCGTGACCGGCTCTTTTATATCCATCATGGTTAGTATGAAAAAGAGAAAAAACGTAAAAAGAGTTACATTTTCATGCTCTATAGTATGGAGTGGGCGCTACTGATTTTTTCTATTTTCAAAACCAAAGTTGTAGACGTGTCCTTTAAAAAAGTTAGGTCACTGCTGTATTCTTTTGCAAAATTGTAGGCGATATCTTCATTTTCGCTAACGGGGGAATGTTCACCACAGATACTACACAGACGAACAGACAGCCAGACGGACATGCTTAAATCGATTCAGAATTTCATACTGATTACGAATATTCTGAGGTCTCTGAAGAGTCCTTTTGGGCGTTGCAAACATTTTGACAAAATGAATGTACCCCTCGTCCTTTATAAAAGGTTATAAAAACTAAACGGATATTGAATAAAACTTATCATGTTTACCTACGAAAACATCATAACCCTTACCTTTGGATTGTCATTGCGGGCAAACCAGCACTGCGGACAAACAAAACCAATACTAGGCATGAAACCTTGCTCAATATGTTTCTCAGCAAGATATTCAAAGTTAAAAAAACAACTTTTGTGACGCCAAACAAAGTATATGTAGCCTTGATCGGCACCATATTCTGAATCGATTTCAGCGTGACCGTCTGTCCATCAGTCCATCTGAATAAGACATTCCCCCGACCGCAAAAATGGAGCTATCGAGTTAAAATTTGCCAGAAACATTGGAAGTTCTTAGGCATAGGTTGGTATTGGAAATGATCCAAAGCGGTCAAAGGACACACCTAGGATACCACGTAGACTGAGAACACCTCTGTTTTTCGAAAAAATATAAGAGTTTTGGTTTTTCGCTCATTACCCATAAACTATAGCAGATGAATGTACAAAAGTTGCTGTAGTACCTGTACAAACATAAGAAAGCGCACCTTCTCAATGTTGCAGGCCATAAAATTTTAATTTTTGTTTTCTACACATTATTGGTCAATTTCAATTTCTGAACTAACTAAGCATGTCCGCCTGTTCGTGTGTCTATCTGCTCGTTTGCCCAAGTGCGTGCGGTTCGCAAAAATAAAACTATGGCCTACAAATTTGCAAAAGAATTGAAAATAACCTGTCAAACCGGCCAAAGGAGGCGTCTACAATGCCCGCACGCACTTCTATGCGACAAGAACTGTGAACACGTTTGCTTGTTACTCATAAAGTACAACCACATACACTATATGAACTTCCGCTTTTATTCTGAAAGTAGGAAAAATCATCCGCTCCCACTCAATATTTTAGAGTTCGAGAACTTAGTTATTTTCCTTTCTTTTAGCCTTTTTTAAGATAACGATGATGGGTATAAAAGATTCGGCCAAAGATGAACATAATTTTCTCACTTGTTTTCTCATAACATTTCTTGGAAAGTTACCAAAATACTTGTTGTGTTTTATTCATATTCTAATTTGTGTACTTCCAAGACTAATTTTTAATAAAACTCTTGTGAAAGACCAATAGTCGACATTGAAATCTCAGCGTAATAGGACTTAATGGCTTCAAGCTAACATAAGTGTGTCAATGAAAAGGAAAAGACTTAGCGGACCACTGTTAAACTTTTTTGGTTTGTGCCTTTGCTAGTTAAATTTAAGTTTAAAGTCCCCACCGTTTCATCAGATATTATTAACTGTCCTTCGTTTTTTTGATAAAGCATCTCATTTCTTTACCGCAGACTCGTTTCGCCCGCCAAGAAAATCTCTTGCATACGTTGCAACAGGAAAACAAAGCTTTACTCCTGCGTATAAGACAATACGAACATTGCCTTGACGATGTTATGCGTAAGGTAGTGGATGCTTTAGTGGCTGAAGATAATTTACGCGAGGAAGTGGCTTTACTCAAGAGCCGAGTACGCGATTTGGAAGCGCAAAATGCGGCATTATCCGCTAGTCCCGCCAAAGGACGCGATGAAGGCTATTGCACCATGAGCAGTGGACAACCACAACCGTCTAATAGTCATTTGGAAGATCTACCAGAGGAACCAGAACAATGGTTGCTTCCAGCGGAGCCATGCTCAACGGAAATGGAAGATTGGAGTATGTCGCAAGAAGAATTGGCTGTGATAACCTTGGATGAAGAACGTGAACAACAACAACAACAACAACAGCGTAGAAGACAACATATACTGCAACAACAACAAGAATCAAAATTAAACAATGGTAGTGAACATGATTGGATTTGGAATTCAAGCGATTTACTTAATTCCACTACGGTAGAAACAGATTCCGTATCGGATAATATAACACAATTATTACAACAAAAGGTTCGTTGCGTAACATTTTGTAATCTCTTCATTCTCATTAAAATCAAAACTAATCCTTTTACAGATAATTTACTCGGAAGACGAAGAGGTTACCTGTACAGAATTTACAAACGATTTCTACAAATTAGTAAACATACGTTCCAACTCAGCGCGTAGCATGTACTCCTATCTAGAAGGTGACACAGACGGAGAGGACGATGACGACGATGACGAGGACGAAGACGACGACGATGACGATGAGAACGACGGAGAAGGTGACAGTGAGGCTTTTCGTAATAAACCTGACAACGTTGACGGCAATGATAGTTTAACGTCCAGTCATAAACGCTTAAGAAGCAAAGTCTTAAAATCACGTCTAAAACAAGCAAGCCCCACGCCTAGTGAAGCTGGTCGAGCCCAAGTCACAAGTTGTTCCTCAAGTGAAACGGATGATTTATCTCAATGCACTACCACTACGGTTCACAATGAATTGGTTTTACAACCAACACCCGAACATCCTACCATTGATGACAAGATCGTCAATAATGAGCACAGTAACGATACTCAACTTAGTGATACAGAAATTGAAGACGTGCAAAGGAAAGTCAATGAGGAGAATATAACCAATACTGTAAAAACACCGAACAAGTACCCATGTCAGTTAAATGAACATATAAATGAGAAGGAATGCATTGAACAAATCATTCGTAATGAATTAAATCGCAAACCACGTCATAAACTAATGAAATCCCAATCTACCATAGAGGAAGTCTCTACGCATAAACAACTACGAATTCAACACAAGCAACACCAGCACGGTGATAATGTACTGAAAGTGCTGCGAAGTGGCAGCGTGAACGGTAATCTAGCAGCTAAGGCGGCAAAATTACACGAATCCAGCACTTTATACGGTAACAATCAAAGTAACTCATGGCGCCGCTGCAATGGTTGGAAACGAATAAACTCTCCTCTCCATTCACCCACTGTAGCCTCTCCTAAGAAGGTCGGAATAATAGTTAGTTATTATTTAATTATGTGGAAATAGAATAAAAGTTCGTTTCTTTTTTTTTTTATTCGTATCCTTTAGGTAACCAAAGTCTATGAATTAAAAATCCCTCCAAAAATGACACCTCCTACACGTATACCCTCTTGTGTAGCAGCGATATCATCGAATTGTCAGCAACAGCAACTGCCTCTGTCGAAAACTATAACAACAACAACAACAACAACAACAACAGCCAATTTAACTAATACTCAACCAATACAGCAAACAGCACGTAAATCGAAAATTCCTCCTCCCGTACCCATAAGACGTTCCTATGTTAGTTAGATAATTTAAAATAAATTATTTGAAATTATTTAAACAATTTGAAGACAAAACGAAACAAGAAAAAGTAAGTTGATACACTTTTTTCTACTATATATATAAATATATATAGAGATATATATATATATATATAAATATATATATAAATATTTGATATGATAAAAAAAATAATAATAATAAAAGACTAATATGTGATATATATACTGAAAGAAATACGTATAATATTTAACATTTTTATAATTTAAAACTAAAAAAAAAAAAAAACACAAAACAAAAAAGTAGCAACTAAACTGCCTAATTTTCCTGAAGAAAAGTTTTCATTAAAAAAAAAGCTTTGACAAAATAAAAAAAATATATATATATATATATATAAAAACTTGATCTTCTTGAGAAATTAAACACGAAATGCATTTAAAATCAAACTATCCGGATGACCGCTTAAAGGATTGAAAATATATTACAGACGTTAAGAGAGAGAGAGAGAGAGAGAGAGAGAGAGAAAGAGAGGGAGGAATAAAAACCAGGAATTAACTAAAGTTAGGTTACGCTTATAAACGAAGGAGACAGAAATTACAATTTAAGAGAAAAAAATGCGAAGGATAAAATCGTCCTAGTAGTCTATCGAGTTTTTTTTTTTTTGTAAAGGACGCATATTTAATATAAGCTGAGAATGGGGACCGACATTTGCGCTCTCGATATCGAGTAAGCGAGTTGACAGCTATGGCTTATGAACACGCTATAAATAATTTACAGGTGTCGCTAAAGTTCGCATTTTTCTTACTATCGAATGAAAATTCCTTCGATCGTAAAATGGCTGTCGAGTAACATATTAAAATTACGATCGATTTTACTCGTTATCGAAAACCATGAACGAGTTCCAGTTTAAAAAAGTAAATAAAACAAGTAAAAATACTATAGCAGGCCACGGCGCGCCATTGAGTACTCTACACTACCCTACTGTTTTTCATATATCGACTTTTCAAAGTATGGGGCTACATGAGAGGTGGTCGAAAAAGGGATTCCATCCGAAGCCTTTTCGATAACATTCGTTCCTGGACCAGAAAACGTGAGTGTACCAAATTTCATCAAAATATCTCAAAAATTGCGACCAGTGAGTGTTACATTAGAAAACAGGAAGGACAAACGGACAGACAAACTTAAATCGATTTAGAGAGCGATTCTTAATCGATCGGTATAACGGGATAGATAGTACTCCTTCTGGGTGGTGCATACATCCGCACAAACTTAACATACCCTTGTACCGCAAGTGGTGTAGGGTACAATAAATTAAGTAAAATATTTATTAGCCTTGCTAGCTCAGTAACTTTGTTAAACATTCAAGATTAAGTGAAGGATGCCCACTGAGGACATCGCCTTCTTTCGAAAGCACTTTTTGCACATTCGACAAAGTGACGTCGTCGAATGCTTTTCACGTGGCACAAAAATCCATATATTCGTGGTTCAAAAAAATGCTTTTGTCTTGTGATATGTGTTGATATTACGATTCCCTATTGTCACCAAATATCCAAGCTGTAAAGAAGAAGAAGAGATGTTCTCCACATGTGTTGTTGGACCCATCTATGAAAAAATTCCGTTTTCATATTTACATACCCGGTAATCGCATATCAGAGAGGGAATATATTCCGATGAAGATCTTCTTCTTCGCTTAAAATCATTGAATTGAAGTTCGCGGAAACGGTTCGAAATTAATTATTAAGTCAATGCATGCAATCGTATGTGTCCAGAGGAAAATGCACTTTACCCCAAAGTCGCCAAAGTTTTACAAAATCGGCTAATCGCAAACTTCAACCCAGAATACTCTCACGTAGTGTCGCCCATCTGCAAATTTTTGGTAATTTTATTGTTTGCAACCCAGTCAATAATTATGACCTAAGAATTTCTAAGATAAAAAGAATGAAGTGAAAAAGGCAACGATACAGAATTCATGTACCTCCATCCTTCTTTGATCGGTATGAAAGACCATTGAGTAAATTGAATTTTGCACCTCACTCTTCATACCGAAGAGTGCTAGGCATTGAAAAATATAAAAATTTACATAAAACTGAGAGCAAAAAAAAAAAAGAAATCACATAAGTTACCCAAAATCAAGAATAGGTTCCTCTTATGCCCAAATTAAGTTAAAATGTTTCTGATTATCTTTGTTTTACAACAAAAAACTTTAAGAAACATGTTTTTTTCATTTGTTGACTTGAATGCTGCGAAGTCTGGGAAGCTTAGCCTGAAAGTTAAGTGAAAAATTCACTCACAGACACAGTAAAGATCTATTCGACTATTAATAATTGTTTTTGTATTTGTAAATTCTCGGACTTTTTGGCTTAAAAAGAAATATATATTTATTTTAAATAATTTTAATATTAATTAAAATGCGAAACGATTTTCAATATGAAATACAAAATGATCTGACATTATTAGGGATAGTTTTATAATTTCTTTTAAAAGTAAAGTTCTTCTCCTTTTTTTTTTCTTTCTTAACCACGAAATTGGCAAATGAATTAATTAATTAATTGGAATGAAAGAGAAAAACTAAACTATGATAAAAGAAAAAAAAGAAAAGAAAAATAAAAGAAGTAGTCTTCCGCACAAACAACAAAAAAATGTATAGAATGAAGAGAGAAACGATTATGATTACATTAACAAAAATTCCATTAAACAGGAGAGAAATTATTATTCATTCGTATGGAAAGAAAAATTAAAAAACAAATTATTTGATTTTACAGGTTTCTTAGTGATTAACAGAAAACTAATTTTAAAAAAAATAAAAACATAACTTAAATAGTATTTGTATTTAAAAGAAAGCAAATAAAAAGAAAACACAGAGAAAAACTGTATTCGCCTCAGGGTGAATGTTGACGAACCGCCGCTTAAGAAGAATGCAATAAAATGTCTCCTACTCTCCTGCGTGTACTAGCATTACTGCAGCGCACAGAATCAGTTGTACATTTAAATTTAAGAAACAATTGAAAACACTACAGTGGGACGCCGACCATTACTCAATGCCCTACACCACTTCGGTTATTACAGTTATTCATGTAGCGACCTTTCAAAACAAAGTGTTATGTGGTAAGTGAAAGCAAAAAGTAGGCCGATCCAAAGTTGTTTTTAAATAGTCTTCGCCATTGGGCCAAAACACGTCGGTGTACCGAATTTCATCAAACTATTTCCAAAAATTGCCGGTCATTGTTTATTTTGGCTCGGCTGCGTTCGGAATTAGGTTCTCAATCGATCGGTATCATAAATGCCGAATCTATCTTTAGTCGTTCTAGGTGTTGCGTATGTCCTCGCAAGCTTATCCATGTCCATATCGGACAAATACCAGCGTAGGATATAAAAAGGAAAGAGTGTAGAATCAAAAGGTCTTCGTTTAAAGCGTCTTTTTGCAGTAAAGCGCCGAAAATATCCGTTAGAATATTACAAGCACTTTTCATTAAATTCGTGATTTTTTCAAGCACCAGAATGATAATATTTTAAGAGATTATTAAGCATACCCTTAAAATATTGAAAACAAAAATAATGAAAAATGGCAACACCGCAACCTTTCTCTAAAGACAACTTTAGCTCAACGGGCCCTGCGACATGCAGCATAACTAGTTCAAAATTATGTTTCACTAGAGAATGTTGTCGTTTTCTTCTTCTTCTTCTGCGAGTCAGCAAATGAACAACATGTGACTTGAAGCGTTGAGGTTCAATGTGAACCCAAAGAGTCTCTTATCAAAATATTTTTTTTTTTCTATTAATCTCCCACTCCAACTTTAAAACTTCCTCGTTCTACTCTTTCTATGAAGATTTTATGCTACAAGGTGGCTGCTTTGCAGCATCTGCCAAAAGACCACTCAGCTTTCTCCAATCCCTCCATCTCCAGAACTTTAATGATTTTTAGAATACTAATCAGACGGTCATTAAAATTCCACAAAGCAATACCAGTCGCCATGTCCAAGACTTTTTGCTTACGCAAAACGCCAAAATTTGAAGGCAAACACTTTTTTGCCACCTACTGTAGAACATTCAAAGCATTCATTAAGAAAAATCTATTTTTTTTAAATTTATTTTTAAAATTGTAGTGATCTACCCCTGAGAGTACCCAATGAGTAAAATTAGGAGAACGATTGCAAAAGACCGAGTGGCAAATTCCGCGACCGACTTTTCTATATGATTATTCCTTTTTTATGGGGATCTTTGCACAAATTAAAACAAAGTCATTCTATGGCGGTGGATAACACATAAAAACCCATTAATTCCTGTAGCTTTGTTAGAATCTAAGTAATGACGAAAAATAAAATAAAAAAGAAGCAACAACAAAAAACGAAACACATATTAAGTAGCGTACGTTATGTATACTCTGTCTCTCATAAAATATCAATTACTTATAATTTTTTTCCTTTACATAATATTTCTTCTTCTTCTCCTAATTAAGATTAAATTTAATATTCATTATACTATAAAAAAAAAAAAAAAAAACAAAAAGTTCGTATATTTTTATGTTATATTTTATAATGAACTATAAAGCATTTCAAATGTATATGATTTCCCTCTTATTAAGCCATAATATTTAGTATATAGTCAGTACAAAAAAACTAAGATAATATAAAAGAAATGAATTAAAAGAGATGATAATAAAATTATTTTATTTTTTTTTTTTCGTTTCTACTTTTTTTTTTTTAGATAATAAAACTAAAATGGAAACAATGTTATACAAAATCTATAATAATTCAGATTGAAATTTTTTTTCTTTTTTTTTTTTTTTGCATTCAAATATTAACAAAATCTTAACGAGAAAATCCTGTACACCTACACACACACACACACACACACACACACACACAAACACACACACACGCGCAAACAAACAAAAATTTATAAAAAATTTCTCTTGACTAAATGTATACATACATATATACGGTAGAAATTATACCTTCACGCTATGGATATAACACAAACAAGTACACATACAAAATTACTTAAAAGTTTATAGTTAAAAAAAGAAAAAAATTAGCAATGAAAAGAAGAGTAAAAATAAAAAATATTTAAATATCATTAAAATTTGCAAATGTTTTCTTTTGAAGAACGTTAAGGTCGGACGTAACTTTCTCTTAAAACAACAACTTACGCGACTTATGCGTTTCGTCGATGTAGGAGCGTGTAACAAAGATTTTCTTAAGCGGAAAAAAAAGCTTACTTCAAAAATTATCATTTATTGTTATCGTTAGCTATACATTCTTTCCATCTTTTCGTCAATTCCTTTCCAAGGACTTTCGCCTTTTGAATCAAACCCGTTTCGATTTCTTCAAAATAATCGGACCTTTCGCCCATGAATTGCTTTCTAAGCAAACAAGTGGGAATCTGATGGACCCAAGCCCACTCCGGCTGCTCGCTATCTCTCTTTCCACACTTCTTTCTAATCATTGTCTTATTTCAAGCATAGGGAGATTGGTCATAAAAAAAAGTGTAGTGACTACGGTAAGTGAGACAACACATTCCGCCCACTTGCTTCAACATGTTCTTAACCAATTTTCACGGACCCATTCTGGTCGTCCTTCGATCAGTGCAACGCCTAAACCGCCAGGTTTCACCTGGTTTTAATATCTCATAATAGATTACTCCTTACGATCCCATCAAACAAGGCAATGGGGTTAATTTGAGTTAATCGAAGCTCTTACGAGTTTGAAATCATCAAAATAAATCTATATTTCGCGGCCCGTGAGAGGGCGATGCGTAATCAATTGCAGCAAGATGTCGTAAAAGTTGCAGCCTATAGGTTGAACAAAGGAAAACAAGACGAACAAATGGACGGACAATAATAATATGCTCCTTCTAATCGATAATTAGAAAATAATAAAATTCTACCGTAAGAATGTCAAGTGAGACATAATGTTTGTTCGTAACTTGAGCTTTTAACGAAAGGCACAAATTTTCTTTTTTTTCATAAAAATATAAATATTCTTTAAACTAGTGTTTGAAGTCCGCCTCTTTCCTTGTTAACCGCAAGAAATATACTGAATCCATTATCAACACGAATAACGTAATCGATGTAGCCATGCTTGTGTGTTTGTCTATCTAGAAAACGATGGCTACTAAGATTTAAGGATTTTGTTGAGAAAAACAAAATTTGTTCAATTTGAGTTTTTTTTTTTTATATCTACCACGGGAGCATAGTGGGTGTATCCATTTTGTCAAAGATTTTGTAACATCCACGAAAACGTTTCGAAAACCCTATAAGATATATATAGAATCTCAATCAGTATATCAAATTCTGCATAATGTCCATCGGTCCGGTATATCAAATTCTGAACTACGTCCATCGGTCCGCGTGTGTAATGTTTGTAAGAGATACATCGAATTCAAATTTGAGATTGAAAGAGTTTCTAAGGGGGCTGATGTTGAAAACGACCCAAATCGTTCGAAGGGCAGGCCCGTAGTACAAAGTAAGCCGAGAACATCTCGACTTTCAAAAGAAAAAATAAATTGGCTTTCATGACTCATTACTCATAAGCTAGAACAATAAAATATAATACAAAAATGAAAAAAACCGGCCACGCCCATCCAACAATATCAATTTCTACGAGCTTTATTAAGACAAAGAAGATTCGGTCGCAGCCAAATGTACATTTCTTACCTCGTTATATATTAAATACGTTAATAGAAAAAATTAACAAAAAAATGCGGATAGAAACGCTAACGATGAGGACCTTTCCGTGGCATTAATCGCAATCATACAAGTATCGGAAAATACTTATGTAATATTTTTTCAACGCAAACGAGGTGGAATTTTTCGTTCAGTCAGCAGCCATTAGCTGAAGTTAGGTACATTTGAGTTTCTACAGTTCACATGGATAACCCATTTATGACTTGTACACCTTATCACATACTAGAACATTTTAAACAGATCCCTATAATATAAAAGATGTCGCGAGTAAAAGTCTTTCGTCGGAAACCAACGCAAACAAGTATCGCTGCAATTAGTTTAACTCGAAGTGGAACGTGTAAAGCATGCTCATGCACACAACATTCCTTCCTTCCATGAATGCTTCAATATTTCCGGAAATTCTTGGGTAGAGTGCACAATATGTTTAACTTGATTAAGCTTCTAATTTAATTGTAGATTTTTTTAACCACTTCCAAGGTAACAGAGGATAAAAATTCAAAATCTGTCATTGACTTAAGAGCTTTCAGTTTTTTCACTTTTCTTGCTCTGCGAACTGTACGACGACAAACTGAGAAAAAAGATACCTGTTATAATTTGTTACATTAATTATTGAGAAGAAGATGTAAGGAGAAGAAATGTAGGAGAAATGAGAGCGAGAAAGGGAGAGAAAATAAGTAAGAAAGAGAAAGGAGGAGATAGGAATTGCTTTTGAAAGAGATTGCTTTTGAGCTCACACCAAGCAAGCAGAATTAGGAAATTGTGTCCAATTATGACAAATTTCAGTTTCGTAAGTCAATTTTTCTCACTTCTGCAATTTCAACAAGGAAGAATGCTATAGTCGAGCAAGGACGACTTTTAAATGCACTACACCACTTTGCCTAATACAGGCATTCACTCATTTGCTTAATAATTCAACAAAAATTTTGGGGGCCCTGATATCGGCGGATACCTAAAAGTTAAAGTGATTTAGCAAACTTGATTTGTCTGTCAAAGATATTATAATTTTCCAGTTGCTCTTCCGCCTTAACGAATCGGAAATAAGACATAGTCGCCATAGAAAGATTTGCCTTTCTGAAAGTCCCTATATACGGTACGGCTTAAAAAAGCCGTATGATTAATATGCTAAAGATCAATTTCCATTATCAAATATTCAAAATTAGACCATGTTGGTTGGCATGTAAAGCCTTATTTCGAAGGGATATTCAAAAAATAGGCTTAAGTGATCCAAACTTGGTACAGTTCATTTTTATGTCAAATTATTATCATGAGCGAATTTTCATCAAGAAGTATTGAAAATTAGCCTCTTTTTTGCCATAAAAACATTCAGTGTCCGCAGGAGCGGTTATATTTCAAAGGTCTCATATAAAATTGCCGCTTCCGACCCAAAGTTTTCGCATCAATTTCGCATGCCGAAATACTACTAAGCGAATTTTGTCGCGAAATTCTGAAAATGACACTATTTTCTTGTAATAAGACGTTATATGGAGAGTGACCGAGAAGATGCTTCGATCCGAAATAGCTTTCGTCCTTAGATAAAAACCCATCAGTGCACCAAATTTCATCAAACTATCTCGAAAATTGCGATCGGTAGGCTCAACACAAATAAACATGGACAAGTATCAGACTAGATCGTTCCAGGATCATTTTCTGGTCATTCCCCCTAATATAGAAAGTGGGTCTACCTCAACCCCCGTTCTGAGCGTTACAAACGTCCGCATAAACTTAATGAGAATAAGAACCAAAACTATATGGACGGATAAAAGAGGCAAACTCCATTAAGATTTAAGAACGAAAAAAAACAAATGCAAAAAAGGACATCTGCCTAAGGTGATGAAAATTTAAACCTTTCAAAAAAAAATAAATAAAAGCATCCAAGCTTTGTTTTGCTTAGAATTTGCTGTCAAATTGATGGACATAATAAGCTGAGAAAACAAAAAAGCACAAGTGAAGCGTCAAAAAGAAATCAGTTGCAAAACATTGGAAACCGTTATTGGAGCTATTCAAAGAAAAGTGCGCATAAAGAAGAGAGAAAGAAAAATATTTTGAAAATTGAAAATTTGTTTACTACCAAAAGGAAAAGTTTCCAGTTAACAAACACAAAAATGTAATAAATTTATTCTATAATGAAATTAAATCAAATGAATTTAAAAGCAAAAAAAAAAAAAAAAAAAAAAAAAAAAAAAAAAACCGCATTACGTTCATTTTACTGCAGGTCTACTTTACTGCGAACGCCACAAAATGAGGCTGTATTAATACTCAGTACTCCGAAACGTAGAGAAATATTGAAGGAAGGTCCACCGCAAAACATTCGTAATAATATTTTAGGTAAAGGTGCTTATGGAACAGTTATTAAGGCAGTTTATAAAGGTGAATACTATTGAAGTTCAACTCTTTTTTTTTTTTTTTTTTTTTTTTTTTTCTTTTTTCTTTCTTTTGCAATAATGATTTCCTTACCAGCTAAGCCGGTGGCGGTGAAAATCATTAGAAATCTCGATGATTGTAATCATCAAACTATGCGAAATGAATCGCACGTTTTAGGCTGGAAGCATGCGAACATTGTTCGAATATTTAAGGTACAGTGTATTGTGTGTGTGCTGATGTGCTTGCCACAAACATTAAAAGGGGATTTCTTCCCTCTGCCTTTAGATTGAGATAACTATGAATTTTGCTATTGTTATAATGGAACGATTCCTGGGTCATTGTCTGCAAAAGATTTTGGACTGTATGGAATTGCCTTTAAAGCATCGCGTTTAGTAAGACTTTTGCAAATGAAAAGCAATGAATCATTGCATCAAAACAAAATCCTATTTTTTCCTTTAGTATTAGTTTGGATGTATTGGCCGCTTTGATGTATTGTCATAAACGCAATTTATTGCATATGGATGTTAAACCCCAAAATGTCATGATTACGTGGGGTAATAATAATAATGAGAACTGGTCGAATAAGTGTTACACATGTAAACTATGCGATTTTGGTTCCTCGATTAAAATAACTGAGCAAACTACCGCCATAAAGGGAATAATAAAGGTTAGAGAAGCAGAAGTCGAAAATCGTAAAAGTTGGCGCAAATTTTCCAAATCGCTTTTTTCTTTTCTATGTGTTTTTTTTTTTTTCTTAGGGTACTGTGCGATACATGGCCCCAGAAGCTTTAAAGGAAGAATATCTACAGTCATCAGCTGATGTTTATTCATTGGGCATTACTTTATGGCAAATGAAGTATCGTCATTTGCCCTACGATTGGTTAGAGTGCAACGAAATGGTCGCCTATCAAGTGGTGAAAAATAATTTAAGACCCACAGCTTGGTCGAGTCAAAAAGCAGTTAATAATAACAATCGGGCAATAATGCCACCTAGTCATCAATGTTTTTACTCAACAAGTCCGGTGGATTTTTCACAAAACTCTTTAAAAAATGTTCAAAATATTTTGAAACCTCCTAAAGCTACTTTAACAAGTTTGAACGGCAACTTCGATGGAAATCACGGTCAGAAAAGCATTCGGAAACCTTTCGTAGATCTAAATATCGTTACTAAATCTTCGGCAAATATTAAATGTAATTTAAGTCGAAGCAATCGAATCTATCCAGGAACGATGTTTCAAATCGATAATGAGGCGATCTATGTTGATCCTGTGAAAGAACAAAAGTACGATGATTTGTATATAAAGTGTTGGGATAACGATTGCGCGAGACGGCCATCTGGCAAAGATATTAGGAGAGATTTAAAAGAATTGCTTTAACTTCTTATCTGTTTATCGTTTTGCAAGCGTTTCATCTTTTTTTCATCTTGTTTTTGTTTTCTTTTTACTGAAATGTTATGTTATTTCATAATTACATGTCTCGCTGCTTACATTCACTATTATTTCAACTTGTCTCGTTTACGATGTACTACAGTTTATATAGTTTATACAGTTTATGTTATATCCCTTTAATAAGTTACTTATCGTTTCTGTTTACAATAATTTTACGTTTATATTATTTTATTATTTATTCTACGCTTTTAATAAATTCTTATGCTCTTTTAAAATGAATGATTACTTAATTAGAGTAGGATCGAGCCAGGAATTTCATTGTGTCAGCTTCTCAAGTTCAACTCGCTCTGCCAGTTCAAGACGTATCTTATTTACTCGTAACTATAAAGCCATAGGTCAGTGGACATAAGTAATAGATGGGGGGAAAGAACTGAAAGATTATTCCGGAAAGCGGAACTATGCTCTATGACTAACCATAAGCAGTCATTAGCTGCCGGTGTGAGAAATAATTTACTTGTTTAAGGATGAGATCACTCTCCTCCCGAAAGCAACCAAGAAATCATCAAAGGATATCACGGTGCGCGGTAGCGCATTCCACTACCGAGCTCAGCGAGCAATCAATCAAAACGTTCAGTCACGAAAAACTGTAGCCATCCGATTAAAAAGTTTGGCGATTGTGATTGGAAAATTTTCTGAAGATAGATTAACAAGTTTCTGCTTTGAACCCATAATAAATACTGCATATTTATACTTAGCTGCGACACTGTCACACTACCGTGCTAACGGCAACACCCTGGACACGTCACAAACCACGAGGTAGTCACTTTTCTTCTTGTAATTTTCATAATTTGACAGCCTTCTTACACCCTATACTGCCTGTCGTACAACGTAAGTTCGGTTACGTACAATACCGATATCCAGAAGGACTTGAAATAGGCCGATCTTCTATTATATTCTAGCTTGTTTGCCTTTCTTATGTTCTTGCGTTCAACCTACAGGTTGAGCGCGATGAAAGCCGTTACATGAATAATCGTGTTAAGCGAAGTAAAGGACAATATTTAATGGTGGACCGTGGCCAATACGTTTACTCCCGAATAATAAATTTGATTTAATGTCACAAAAATTGACAAAGGACAAGAGAATACATTGTTTTCTCCTGCGACTAAGAAGCGATGACTACACTTAAAATATCAGTGGAAAGTAAATCCCCATACATAATATTGCAATAATGCAATAGTGAAGTGAAACGGTGTGCGGATGAATTTGGCTGAAATAACCGAAGGCAGGAAAGTGAATATTTAAGCGAAGTTACCCTGCACGACAGAATTTAGAACTTCACGTCCAACTTAAGATGGGACAAATTACATTCAGACTGAATCGAACTAACATTTAATTATTAAAAATATGAATTATGTCTCACGGTATATAAAGTATATATGTAGATAATAGCAGAGCAATATGGCACAGTTTTTTTGACTAGTTGAACTGTCATGTCAATTGTCCATTAAGTGGTAAACTCAGCCGAAAGTGACGATAGCAAAAAGGATTAAATCAATAGCAATATTCTGAGCAAGGCATTTCCTCTGTGTGGTTATCGGAACTTAACAACGCGTGTTTTATAATAAAACTGATGTCGTGGCGTTTACTTATGACTATTCTAGAGTTGATACGAGATCTAAACAACTACAACAAGAATAAAGTCTTCTTTGCCACGTCTGATGTGCCCGATATTATGGAGAGTATGGAGAGTTTGCAGGATAGATCAGCGATCTAATTCTTGTCATTAGAAGCCTTCGAAGAATCTAATACGTATCGTATCGTGTCGTGCAAACAAAATCAGGGCGTACGAGATCTTTAGCTTTCAAATTTGTATCAATATATAATTTATTTCTATATGAAAACTTTACACGATTGGCTTAAACATATTATTGATAAAAATTTTTAATAAGAATTATTTTTTCTTTTTTTTAATGCATAATTAAAAATTTATAACAATTTTTTTTTTTTTTTTTTTATAACAATAATTTAAAAAATCTAACTAATTTAACAATAATGCGAGTATTTCAAGGACATTTTCTATTTAGTTTTCTTCTACAATAAAATAATACAAAAGCCAAAAAAAAGAAAAACAAAAAAAAACAAATGCTTTCAATTTATCTAATTATCAAAATGATTGAAATAAATATATGGGAAGAAAGAGCAGCAAATGTTAATAGCAATAATACCGTCCACACCACACGCTAATCAATTATGTATATACAAAAAAAAAACATTGAGAAAATTCTCTTAAAGAAAACGATTTCTATGAAGCTCTTCAGTTTCTAAGCGTAATTTCTGAAAAATAGAAAAAATTTATTTATTGTTATTGCTTTGAAAAGAACTTTCGCAATAAAAAAAGCAAGAATAATGAAAATTTTATTCAAACTTACACGAAAAACATCTTGAATTCTATCCGTAATTAATTTACGGGCCACGCCCTCTTTAACTCCACGAAACTTAAGATCTTCGATGAAATCATTCAAATCGATAGGTTTTCCTACGTTTAGCGTCACTTTTTTGCCGAATTTCAAATAATACGGTTCGGTGTTAGGTAATACATTATCCATTCCTTCGTGCCACATTGGCAGTATAATGGGGACACGTGGCGATTCGTAAATAATACGCCCCACTCCCCACTTAAGACGCATCTCCTCTTTGGTCATGTTTACCTTACCTTCGGGAAACACATGCACCCATTCGCCCAATTTTAGTTTTTGTATGCAAAGATCTACAGCGCTTTGGTGCACACCACTGCCGCGGATAATTGGAATGCATTTTCCTACAAATTAATATTTAAAAAAAATTCGAATCTTAGAAAAGTTGAAGAATCATATTCACACAGAATCATATACTCACCGTACATAAAAAATAACGAATGATATATATTTGTAAAGCAAATATCATGAGCAGCTAAGGACCAACGAATTTTAAATGTATTGCATACATATCGCATGGGAAGCACACCTAAGAAAAAGGGGAAGATGAAAGAAAGTGTAAATTAAATTTTTCAAACTTCGATAGCTTCGTTCTTAAAATGCCAGACTTACCCCACAGGCCGGGATCATCGAAGCATGAATAGTGATTTGAAACCGTTACTAATGGAGTACCTGGTGGCCGTTTACCTATAGCATCTATCAGTCTTTGTTTATTGTAAACGTGAGTTTTATTCATAAGAACTATTCACGAAAGCAGTTAAAAGAAAAAATAATTTTTTTTAATTAAGCATAGAAGTTAGATTTTTTTAATAAATAAATGAGGAACTGATTTTTTAGGGAACCAAATAAGCTGAAGTAAAGGCTGTATGTTCAAGAGCTATCTCCTCTAAATAGAGGAGTTTTTTCTACATTGATATCGAGCAAACAGCTTTGAAGATGCAATGGACGTAATTATCGACGCTACAATAATTCTCTTCAAAGTGAGTACAACTTTTCACTGATCTCATAGGCAGCTAATACTACATAATAACTATTTCTGCGTCTCTCAATTGGAAAAGTACGACAGGTTCTTTAAACCGCGCCTTAAAGCACTTTCTCACTCGATCGCGGTCAGATAAATTAGACAAATTCGAGCTATTGGCGCGAATTTTGAATTTGCACCCTTGCGAATCTTAGATAGGGTCGGCTTAAGATCTACATCCAACTGAAGCAATTAAGTTATTATATGGAATCCACCGCAAAGCTCCGACCACTTTTACAATAAAACAAAATTCTAATTTACAAATATGGACCGAATGCCCTTGATGGCACACTCAATCAAAGATGGTCGCCAATTTTTCGTACCGTCTTCTGCAATTCATGCTTCTTGCAATTCGTACAAAGTACATTAATATAAATAAACTTTGTCAGCAGCCATGGGTGCATGGGTACATTGAGATCATGTTTCACATAGTTCTGCATGAACACATGTCAGCATGTGTGCAGCACTCAGCGGTCGAAGGAGAAAACAGGCGTCAATGCGTCAAATGCTAATGCGCATATATATTAGAACGGGACAGATGTTTCCGGTTAAACTATTCAACTGAAGACATCTCCCTAAAGATGGTACAAGATCGACACTGCCTGAGAAATAGCTTTGTCCGATATTTTTCCCACACACATATGACAACATTCGTCAACTCGGTTGAGAAAGAGAAAAACGATCGAAGGAGATAATGTTATTTATGATGACATACGTAAATATATCGACAAATAAAACAAAAACACTCACATATGACGATCGTAAAAAATTCTAGTTCAGACAGTACATCGGTGCAATTGTTAATGAAATTGGTAGCATCGGAGTATCAGGACTTTTCAATCCATGGGAAATATTAACTCATTATTAACACTAAACACACAAAGCTAACGAGGAAGAGAGAAATTTTCTTTCATAAATCAACAACGAAGCAAATATAATCGTAATTAAAACAAAAACAAAACAAAAAAATGCGCAATACAACAATCCGATGTTATTTATTTGTTTATTGTTAATGAATTAATTAAAATAAAAATAAAAAATGTTTTCAAAGCAATCTATAAGTAGATTACACTTTCTACGTCATAGGGTTTTTTTTTGGAACAAATGTACACATTCTCTTTATCTGTGAATTTCGTAATAAGTTATTTATGTAAATATAAATAAAGTTAGCTGCACACTGCTACTAATCTGATGTATGAAGGAAGTCGTTGACTTGCACAGCTTTTTCTATTTATACGCCATACAGACGTATGCAAGGTCATGGTTTCTAATTGGCAAACACACAATGCATATATCACTCAAGATACAATCATATCGAAATTAAAGAAGAAAATTTTAAAATAAATCCGAAAACTCACGCATTAATAGATGCCGGACGTGTAAGCATATAACACTGTCGAATTAAAAATAGTTGGACAGAAAGCAACCAAATAAAGCCAAGAAAACATTTTCAAGATTGGACATCAATAACACCTGCAGCGGGCGTTTACGATAAATGGACGAAATGACTGACGTAAGCAAAGTTTATTCCAAAACCCATGTGATTACAATAACAGATCTCTAAAGGGACGATTGAGTTCTTATTAACTGAATAACGATTCCCTGATGCAGGTTTAGAAGTTTCTACTAGGAGAGACAAGAAATCCATAATAAAGGGCTATATATATAGTAAGGCCTTCAATAAGACGAGGAATATATGAATATCTCAAGACTTTATGGATATTTTACACTATGTTGGGGAAATCTTTGCATAGGTTTTCCACCTATTATACTTTGACTGGAATTTATAATGCATTTCACTTCGCTACACAGGTGAACTATACCAAGGATCAGATGCTTTTATGTATTGACAACCAAATTCTCTAAATTCTTGTTCATCAGCTCTGCCTGACAACTACAGTTGACAGATGTATATGGCACATCCCTTAGTAGCTGGGTCAAAAAAAAAAGTTCTCAAGTACAGTCACGACAATCTTTCCAAAACTTATTCTTTCTTGTTAAATGTATACACGCACGAGAACATCGAGAGTACCGCACATACTGGCGTTTGGCGATTGATGACTAGTCATAGAAGGAAACAATGTGTCTTGTACCTAAATTTAGTGTTCCGCAGCAGTAATTCCCACAGAATTCCCCATCCGATACCCATTTCGTTATAAAAACGTTGTTAAGTTGCCACAGTTTTTGGATTCTATGGCGTTGCCCAGAATGCGACTAATGCAGTCGTAAAGCAGTGCGCAACAGTCTTCCCTAACCTAACTTAATCCAATACTAATCTGTAATCGTATCTGCTATGTTTTATTGCTTATGTATTTAGTAGTAGTGATAATCTATATTTTAATGATAATCTTGGAATTCACTTGATACTTATACTTCCGCATTGTGTACTTTATCACTTACTACAATACACTTAAATTGGTCCTTGAAGGGCTTGTGTATTGAATTTTTGAATTAAATTAAAATAAATTAAAATAATTTTTGTGGAGTATTTGTTAATAGCATTGAAACTAATGATTAAATTGTAATTAAAAGATTAACCGATCCAGAGAAACTAGAATAAGTTCTGCGAAATTACTACGACATCAGCAAAAGAGATGCGTTCACTTCCTCATTTTGTTAGCCATTTCATACCCTGCTGCTCTTAGCAACGGATTAATTAGCTTCATTTAGGGTTGCAAAAATCCTAAAGGGGATCGCGACACTTTGCACACGAACATCTTAACTAAAAAGATGCTGTACTTAAGACAAAACCTTCTGTACTTGTTATACGCAAAACGGAGCATCTATTAGACGGCCATCATTACACAGCAAAAGAAAGCTTATTCTAACTTGAATATTGTAGGTGGATTCACGAGTTACAACTCCTATAGGTGAACTTATGAAGTTGTTTAAATAATTTCCAGTCTTAAATATTTAGCATAGGAAGTGTTCTAAACTTAATCCATGTTATAGATCAAAAAAAAAAAAAAAGTGTATGAATATGACACGAATTAACCATTAAAAGCATTTAAACGTTTCACAGCGATTGCATTCAAATGATATTCGCAACATCGCTTCGCTGTAGAGTTTGCGGCCTTATGTTCTTGTTCTTGTAAACTTAAATTAAGCCTGATCATTAGGCACAACCTATGCAATGAGTAAGTTATCGCAGAATATCTCTTAGTATGAAATTTTTATATTTACCATCCCTTGCTATACCATCCTTGCCCTCCTTCTCTACAACTCCCATATCGGAGGTTCCACGAAATACATCTGTATATATATATTCTTACGAAATTCAAATATTAGAAAAATGATGAAAGGAAATATTTTCGTTCTTCATAAGCCAACGTCATAGAAAAAGAAGGCGTATTATGTTAACAGAAATTCTCTCATAACAAATAAAAGATGAAATGAGATTTTATGCAACCCTTGGGGAACACACAGCCAACTTATCTATCAATATAACTCAGAAAGAGACAAATTTAAGAAAAAAAAACACTGAAATTAACATAGCAAATAGAAAAAACTCTTGGATATTTTGTTGGCCTGATCCTTAACAGTCCCTTAAGCTTAATTTATGGGGGCAAAGAAAAAAAAGTAAAATTAAGAAATATAAGAAGAGTAACGAAAATTGGGTGTTAAAGAGTATCAGATGAGAGTCAACAAAAACATCAGAATACTATGTGATGTGTTTCGAAACATTTACATATGAGCGAAGAATTTGCTCGCGTCGAGATGCTCGAAGAAGAGAAGAGTTGAAACAAAGAATTCATTGTTTCAGAAGAATCACTAGTGGAAATTGGAAGCGCTTCACACAATGAATGCATTTGCTAATCTCAAAGTATGATTCACTTGTATACGCGTTCCATATACCTTGTACTGCTCTACTGCTTCGTTTCATTTATTTTGCAGTATGCGTTTGCATTGGCAGCAAGACAGTGATGTGTTTTTCAATGAAAAAAAAACAAAAATCATATGTTGAATTTTTTACGCATCGTATGATTTTGATTTGGTTGTTTGGTTGTTTGCACTTTTATTAAACCCGATTTCTAATTAATAATAATAAATAAATGAATTATTATAATTATTATGAGAAATAATTAAAATTGTTCTTTGCTCAGAAAACATTAGTTTTCAAACATCGAAATGTAATCATGTGCTCGGTTCTTCAAATCATATGATTTGCTTGCAGTAATGCTGCAGTGTAAGTGTAAAGCAGGGCTATTTCATTTCCATTCGCTTTCTGATCCTATATATTGCGTCATTGCAACAATGCGCGATCCAATTTTATTCATTGTTGTAACATTTGCAAGTAATTCTTTGTAAATAATTTGTTCCAATTTTGTAGATAATGTCTAAGCGGTATTAGCGATAACACGAGAAAAGAGATTAGGTTTACGCAAAAGTGTTTTAAATTTTAAGTTTGTCTATCCACCTCCCTCGTGCTCGTCTATAGCGTCTGTTTTTGATGTTCCAAATTACACTTTGGAATATAAAAAACAAGCTTGAAAATAGGCGCTATTCCTATATATATATAGGCAAAGCTCCACAACACACGAATGCTTGCACGTAAAAAGAAACTTATTTACATCTTAACGTAAAGATCCCACGAGACCACAAACGAAGCAATCGTAAATCTTTCATATAATTTTTTAAGTTGAAACAATTCGAAATCTTATGCCTCGCCTCGTATATAAATTGCTATTATAATGGATTAAATAGAAACACCTTTCAAGTCACAAAATCAACCCATTTAAGAAACTCGCTGCACCTAACCTGCTAGTTTTTCTCAGTGTACGTTACGTATTTCTGTGTTTCGTACGGCAAGAAGTTTAATGATACACCCAATAATGTAATTTCACATAATATTGACATAATGCATTACTAGTTGCATTGAAGTTTTTTTAAACGTGTACACAACAACAATGTCAAGTATATCGCACAAATAGTAACATTATTTGACTTTTTAGTTTTATTTTTTCGTAAACATATTAAGCATAGAAGAGAGTGCTTATTCCACTTGTTGACACACAGAAAAACGCATTACGAATATATACGGCCAGGTTAGTTTTGAACATTCCGGTTAGCCCAAGGTTTTCACAGATATTTATGGGATGTTGACATTGAATGAAAAAGCGGGAGATTCTTGAATGTTTGCTAACAATCGTGGACATATTCTCGTGTGGTGTCTTGGTTATGCTTACTTGAGCTATGAACATATTTTCCCGGTAGCCAAGATTGTTGATCAACAATACTAGACTCTACCGCATATTTTTCTACACATTAAACACACACACACATATTTAACGTACACTATTTACTAAGCCTAGTATCGAGCTATCAAAGAGTAGATTAATTAATTAGAAATTCCAAGAAGAACGCCTGAAAATTCTATAACGTTCTGTTATGGCAAGAGGGTTTCTAGCACTGCGTAGAACAACAAACATCGAATACAGAATTCTCCTTTTTTGGAAGCATAATATGCTAAACATATGTTACGTTTTCAGTTAGTTTAGCTTCAGAGGAAGTTGCACATTTATGTGAGCGGAATTTCCAATTATATATATAGTCCGTATATGCAGTAGAACTTCCACATTTATGCAGCATGTTAGGCAAAAGGTATCGCAATCTAATCAATTTTTATGAAACGCATTTGCAATATGCTTATGAAGCAGAACAACTAGAGAATAGTGAGCTAATGTACCAAAAAACTCGGCGTGAGTCGCTAAAATGTTGTTTAATTTTATTATTTTTTCTTCTTCTTTTTGTTGTTGTTTTAATGAAATAAAATCATTAAGGAAATTAAACGCGACTGTTTTTCAATGTAACCGAACTATTTTGGCTGCAGTGTAGGCAAATTTTGTATATCGCAATGTTAAATGCGATAATATATTAAATAGAACACTTACCCAAAACAATTTTACTAAATAATCCGACTGCGAATATAGTGATTTGACTGACAACATACCAAAATCCTGAGGGTCTCAGCATACGCGGAAATATCCAATCAATATCGTAAGGGATATGTGTTGGGGGGATTGACGGTGTTGACGGAGTTGTAGGAGGTGACGGATTTGAGGACGATGGCAGAGTGTGCTGAGGCAATGAGGGTAGCGTCGCTTGTTCTTCCACTCGTTTTTCTGTTAGCGTTTCTTGTAGTTGCTTTGTTCTTTGCTTGACTTCCTGATTTTTGATCTTATGATTGTGCATTTCCGGCAATGATTTATTATGAAATTTCTTCTTTTTACAGTCGTCTAAATATTGTTGATTTTTATCTGCTATGGATGATGACGATGATTTGATAAATCTGCAATCGTGATGCTGTTCGAAGAGTGGGCGGAACTTTTTATTTCGTTATTGTAATTTTAATCAAATAATATTATGAGTAAAGTGAAAAAGAATTGCTGCTCCTTTTATGAACTTTATACTCTTTAACATTCTAAAAAAAATTAATTTATTTCTCTTCCCCCTACAAAACGAATTTGTTCTTCCTTTTGATTCTTTCAAAAAAGTGCCTGCCTGTTACACAAATCATTTTTGACAATTAAAACCAAAGCTTTATTTATTAACACACTTTTATATGGGAGCAGTGAGTAAGAGAGAGTTACTCTTCTATTATGGTGGCAGTTAACAATTGTTCAAATCTGCATTCATTGAGAGTTATAATAAACTAGAAGGATAAATATTGAAAGGCTGTTGAATATGCGAAACATTTTCATTACTCAGTCCAGCACACACCAATGCAAATGCGCAGTTTATTTATGCATAAATGCTTTGACAGATTAAAGGCACCAGTGATAGATACACCGACGATAATAATAATAAGTGGGCCATAGTGGTTATTTATACATGAAGGCACACGCACACGCACACTCGTATGAACATAGGAATTTCAGGAATATCATATATTTGGATCCAGATAACATATCCGCACTTTTCTTTTGTATTTCAGTTCATTAGATTTTTAAAAACGAAACCAAACTATATTCTTAAAACGATTTTAAAAAAAAAATTGTTTTTAATTGTTTCTTGAATGTTTTAAATTCTTGTAACTGCGGTAACCAGCAGTTTCTCTACATTCAACAAGAACACGAATGAATAATGCGCAATAATCAACTATAACGATGAGAGTTTAAGACCAACTGAATAAAATTTTCCGTTTTTATAGATGCAACTTGTTGTTGTTATTATTGTTATTATTGCTACTATTACAGCTGATTGTTGAATAAAAACAGCGGAGTACGCCATAGAAATGAGAGTGAATATTGAAGTAAAAAACAATTAAATATAGAAACATATAAGCAACTTTTTTTTCTACAATCATTTGTATTAAAATGGAAAGGGGAGAAGTGTTAAACGAGAAAGTTTTAATCAAAAAAAACGTGTAAGTAATTATCTTTTTTTTTTTAACTAACATTTTTAAAATATGCTAATGGACTTTGCAATCGTGACTTTTGCAAACATTAAAAGTTATCTACAATAAAGTCCGTATAGATTAATTAAAAACTTTACTTTCAGCTTTGGGAAACTATATTGCTTTTCTAAGTCACACGCGTCATTGAAACTTCACTTTGAAGAATACCCATGAATTGTCCTGGATGACTTTGACTAGGTCTGTTTGGTATTTCCTTCCGCGAAAGCAAATAAAGTAAAAAAGCTATAAATTTTTGCATATACTGTGCTTTGAAATTCATATATCAAATTTAATAATACAAATATAATGTTAAATCTAGAGTTATATTTAATTCGCTCTCCGCTTACTTGTTGTTGTGCTGTTGTTTTGTAAGAAATGTTTTACAACGCCAAAAACAAATCAAAATCATAATATATACGGCAACACTGCGCGTCTAATTCGCCGTGTGTCGAATTGTTTTTTTAACTTAACATGTATTTAACATAACCAAAGAATAACATGTACTTAACCTACTAAAACAATACCTCGATTTAAAGCAGACAACACAATACTTCGGTTGACAGATAGCTTGCGTGCGTTACTAACGCAAAGTCATACGCCTAGTGTTTATTCACATAAACGTTAACGAACTGCAAAATTAGTAGAGCGAAAATTTTTTTTGAAAAATGCCAATTTAACGTAAAATACAATTAATCAAGCGAAATAAAAATTTTTCCCTGTTGAAATAGATAGCAATATATTTTAGTTTAATTTTTTTAATGAAAATGCAAATGGCGGTTTTAAAATCATAATCAGCTTGAAACATGTGGCGCATGATTTTTTTTCACAAATGCATCACTGTTAGAGTGACGAAAACAACACACACAGAAATTTGAACCGTTCCAAAAATTTATGCATAACGCAACGCAAGTTATAAGTGCATCTGCGCTTAAACACGGACAATTAATTTTAATTTGACCGCTCCTGAGCCATGCGCACGTGTAAAGCAAGCGTTGTGTTTTCCGTTTAACATAACGGAAAGTTAAATACATAAGCTGACATAAGGTTTCGTAATTGCGATGCCTCGGTGTACTCTTTACACATGGGTAATCGAAAGCTTCCCGACATTAAATTATTAATATTAACTCGTATTAAATTAAATTTGTTAGATCCGATCCTTTCCAATATCCGAAAGTCGGACCCGTTCTTATATTGCCGGATATACTTTTATACAGCGTGAGAATTTATAGCAAAAGGACATCAACATTTCATCACATGATATGTCATAGTACATGTCAAGAGTTTTAGTTCGTAAGAGTAGTTTTCTAGCACTTTAGTGACGAGACATTTAACATTCCAAGGGACTAATTTAGCGTTATAATTCTCTTTCTAAAGTGCGTATATAAATGATCAGTACTATAGTAATTTCTCGGGATTCGTTTTTACCCTGTTTGCTAATTTTCACAGATCTCTTGTTACTGTCGTTTTTTTCATTTTAATTAATGGTATAAACCGAAATGTTTCGTATTTAACGGAAATACTTTTTCTGACGAAGATTCTATTATCCCCATCTTCCTCACCATTTCGTTATGAAAAAACTACTATCATGTATATTTTGATGAGCAATCTTATACAGCTTATGGTCCCAACTATGTACCTAGGTGGTGCACATTTGATTATGTTAAATATATCCTTCACCACCTGTGTCAAAAGGTATGCTAGGTTTGCACGAATGCATGTAACATCCACAACGATCGACTTGCTGATAGGTTTCTAGTCAAATTTGTGTTCGAATTACAGAATTCAACGTTTGAAATGTTTTGACGAAATTTAATACATTCAGGTGTTTTTTAACCGATGACAAACGCTGCTGAAAATGTGGATTAGAGCGGACCACCATTTCCGTCACTCTCCACATAACGCCTCTTCTTCCTCTTTTCGTATTCAACCAATGTGGCACCTAAAGCCGGCAATGTGGAACTTAAAGCCGCCACTGTGGGACCTAACGCCGCTAATGTGGAATGACGGCTAGCTTGTGTAGTGCTGCCAACACCTATTCTAGTGTGATACGTAGAATATTTATGGATAAGTGTTGCCGTGTTTCAAAAATTATTAAATCAAGCGGGTGATCTAGTATGTAAAACTTAGCTTTCCACAATAATTCTTTTCGTTAACCGACAAATCTCAATATATTCATCTACAGACAACGGACTTATACACGATTATGTATGTTAAGCCACCATCACTGAGTCAAGGCCTTATTTTGATAAATAGTTATATGAAAAAGTGGTGCAATTTTCAAAGTCTTTCCCTAAGTAATAGTATTTGATCATATTGCATTGATGTGGAAAATTTGTATAGCCTGGGAGAGTTTCTTGAATCGCCTACCATATAATCTTTCCTTCGAATATAATCTTTTCGTGGCGAAAAGACTAAGTTCCCCTTTTTTGATGCTGAAAATTTATCGATAATAGCAATTGAGTATAAAAAAATTATTATCGGGCGAATCTGAATATTAAATTCCCCACACCACTCGGCCTAATGCAATTCTTCATTTGTCTTCGCGGTCGCAATACATATTCCGAAAATTTGGTTTTTTGTGTATTTAGATCAAGAAATTGAGGCCCTCTTTCAAATCATCTTTTAATTGAGGCATCACAAGTTGATATTAAAAAAAAATTCATTTGGATTTACGAATCGAATGCATTTCAAGCAAAAGAGCGCAAATCATCCCATATATGTAAGAAATCAATATCTCAACCAACTTTGCCATTACCAAGATGTTAGACTAAAGATGCATTGATGCATACAAGTAACGTAAACACTTTTTCCTAAATGTCCATATCAACGGTTAGCTGCCCTGTCCTAAATTAACATTTTAATGCGGAGTAAATAGAAGAAATGTTAATAAACAACACGTAGAACAATCGAAACGGTTGAGGAAGACATGTGGAACTGTTTAAAATCTCCTTTGTTTTAATGAAACTAAAATTCGAAATTATTTCACTTAAGTAGGGCAAAGAATATGAATTGCTTTGGAGTGGGAAAACGTAAAAAAACTCACCTGATTCTTGACATAGTTAACTAAAAAAAACATCCCGCGTCTGCCACATAATTCAGGCAAATACATCCTGTTATTGACTTTTATGCACCGATACATAATTATATGCGCAAGCATAAATTATCAATTCTAACAATCAATTTACGTTACGTGCAAATATCCGCAACCGTGACTTTGCTACAGCGGTTTCTTGGCTGTCAATTATCATATCACCCAAATTAGATAAATCTAATTACACGCTTTACACGCTACTCCTATGCGCATGCCTATCAATGAAAGGAAAATAAAGAAAATTGTTTAATAAACCTATGCACGTATATATTTACAAAATATCAAAATCACAAGAGTCCTCACATTATTTGTTTTTTCAATAAACAATGAAAAACAAAACAAAAACCTATGATACAGAACGACAAAACATATGATTTAAGGAACAATCAAGAAAACTTTCTACATATGTTGCCAACATACCAAAACAATTTGTCGCTATAATCGGTACAAAACACTGCCTATGTTAATGGCTTCGTTATAAAGTTAAGACATACGGTTCAATATTCCGTCCAAGCATTTCAATTTTAGAACATTTTCGCAATTAAAAATATATCTACGCATATAAAACATCGCGATATTTTTATACATCGCAAATCGTATAATTCTAGTGAAAACATTTTTTCTCTACAGCTCTCATGTTTATGGATAACGGTGTTACCATTCAATTTGACACATTACTTGACAAAATCAGCTTATTTGTTTGTATATTACATAGTGCTACAAAAAGAAAAACAATGATTTTTCTTCTTTTCTAAATAAAAAAGGCATTTAACATACAAATCAAAATTACAAATCAAAAAATAAAAAAAAAAAGGGCATGCCCAAATAAATGTTAACTTATTAGATCCATGTTTCTGGTAAGTACGACTGTGTTTTACAGATTTCCACATTACCTTTTTTTTTTTAGTTTTGGAATCGTCCTACTCATTCAGCACGCCAATCAGCTTTACATATTCGCGAACGTTTAGACCAAGAATTTATTGAGAAACTTGATCAGTTGCACGATGGGGCGATACGTACTGGTTTGGTTACTAAGGCAGATTTGCAAGAAGCATATAGAAAATCGCGTGATATGCAATATAACTCCAGTCTTAGCATGTGGTATACCTTTGGAATAATGGCCTTCGTTGTATTGCTCACACCTATTTTTTATGAAACCCTTACCTTTCTTTTGGGAGTGAAATGCTTTTTACCCAACAATCACTTGGTATGGGAGGCGACCCGGCCTATTAGCGATTGTGGTTTTTGTCGAAACGTTGATGGTCCTTTAATTTTGAAAAATATGTCACGCGAAGAACTAGCTCCATATGCATATTCCACTTTACCAATTGTTATTAAAAATGCCGTCAGCCATTGGCCAGCAACAAGTTTGCTGAGCTTAGAAATGTTAAAAGAAATTTATGGACGTTATCCAGAAGCTTTAGATGAAGGCTGTCATTTTTTGAATTTTCATTCGGATCTTAAATCCATACGGGATGTTTTCAATATGTCTCCAGAAAGAGCAAATTTAAGCGTTGGTAGCACATGGTATGTTGGCTTCAGTAATTGTCATCTTGGAGTTCTTGAAGAATTACGCAAATTATATGGACGACCTCACTTTTTACCCATAGATGCCGAGTTATCAAATATAGACTATGTCTTTTTGGGTTACGAACAAGGAGCATACATGCATGTAAGATGGCGTTCAACTTAGTTCCAAGTTGTAAAGCACTCTTTTTCTTTCAGCTGGATTATATACATCGTCTTATGTGGCAAGCCCAATTGAAAGGTAATAAGAGTTGGATTTTAGCTCCTACACCGGAATGCGATCACGTTTGTCAATCTTTCTCATTCTACGTTGAACCGGGAGATGCAGGTAAATTAATTTTTGAGCAAGTTGCCAGCGAAAACTGTGTATTTCACTGTATGGAAATATTCCAGTTTTAGTTGACACGCGTATATGGTATCATGGAACATCTATACCGAAAGGCCAATTTGCGTTAACCATACAATCGGAATACAGTTAAATGTATCAATACTTTTAAAAACAGTATGCAAGTAAGCACAATAAGAGATTAGAAATAAAAAAAGCACACACGGTATGGAAAATAAACTGACAATGCCAAAAGAAAGGCGGCTTGTTCTAATTTTCGAAAAGGAAAGAAAGCAAACTCCCACTTTGCGCAACGCTGCGTATGTTTTCTGTGGTAAATCTTAGGTGGTGAGTTATATGATTAATTTAATTAGGTATTGCCATATTGAAGTTTTTTTCATTTGACTCTGTTTAACCAAAACAAAATAAGTGTGCTTCACCAGCAAATTTTTATTGCCGGATTTACTACTTGCTATTAATTAAAGTTCAAAAAAGTTCTTGATGAGCACCGCCCGTTATAAAGCCCCGTATCCAGCGTATGTGTTACGTAAGGTAAAACAAATACTTGCACCGAAAGAGGATGCTGTATATATGATCAATCGTAATCCTCGTAATCTGGAGAGGTTACGCATTGGATATAAACCGGACGGTTATCACTTGGAAAAGCCAGGACGTTCATTTTGGCATAAACTCGAAGTCAACGTAAGTGGTCGTTCAGTGACAGCCGAGGTGAAGCACTTCCGGAACGGTCCGGTTATTACTGCGAGCACTTCAGAATGGGCTATCCAAAAACAATTATTTAAGACTAAAGATACATCAGCCTTTATTAACTTAGCTCGGGTCCTAGCAATGCGTTGTCAGCAATCGGGCATAACAGAAATGTCGTGCAATGTTGAAGCGGTACCAAATAGCAAATTGGATAAATTCCTTAAAACCATCCAACAGGAAGGAATAACCTTAAATGAACTATCGCGTTATAAGTTACCGAAGCCTTGGGATGTCGATAGGCCTGATAAACCTTGGGAGATATTAGAAGAACATATTCTAAAAGCAAAATTCCCACCTAAGTAAAATCCTTCAATAAGAAAAAATGAATATTTAATAAACGTTATATTTTTATTTCACGCCGCACTTGTTTGCAATAATTTTACTATTAACGCTAAGAAATCTCCTTATTCATATTTATGCTTGATATCCTTCCACAGTTTCTGAAAAAATAATAGATAAACTTAGAGAATTAGCCTTACATAACAAATAAATTGAAGTACTTACGCCTTTGTTAGCAGATTCGAAAATCGTTTCCGATAAAACGTCAAAAGTCCGTTCGAAGAAAAAGGCGCTGAACATTATGCCTATGGCATAAGTGGACGTTCTTTTGAACAGGCTATTGTAGAGGACCTTCATTTTTGCTAGGAGTTTTGATACCTTTCGCCACAAATATTGATACACTAAATAATTCTATTCGTATCAAAACAAAGGAAAATTATTAACTGTCAAGACATAGTTGACAACAAAGAGAACGCGACGTTAACAGATCAAATTTTGGCAAAGAAATCATTCTTAGCGTCGTCAAAGAATTCTCTAATTTGTAATACGATTGAGAGATATTAGTTCGAAAATAGGTGGCTGAGAGTACGAGGCGTGATTTTCATTTTCGCTTTTTCTTCTTATGTGCCAACTTGCGCCAAATTAACCCTGATTAAATGCGTTGTTGCACCACCCATATCGTACGATGTTTATGCATATGCTAAATTAAATTGGGTTTCTAAAAGACAAAGGAAATTGTCGTAAACAAGTGTGCCAGATAGATCTTCAATAATGTTAAGTGCCGATCTTCCGACATATCTTAATATCAGATATATGGCATTTTCTCCGCAAGCTTATCCGTACCCGAACATCAAGATGTTCACATAGGAAAATTTAGTCCGGGAAATTTGACCTGAAAATGATTTTAATACTACCTGACCACAATTAATTAACATCATTAAGACTATTCTCTGTTAATGCTTTAAAGTTATGGAAACCGTTACCACTCCACATCAAAATGATTGTTGGCCCGAATACATTTAAAATAACTATAAAAGCGTTTCATAACCCACGAATTATATAGAAATTCTCTCTTTATTTCTTATTACACGATATAGTCATGTTATCTATACCCTTATCTTCACTATTATTTACGATGGTGACGTAGCAGACTCCATAATCTTATTGGCGCGTCAATTGTTAATTGCAGTAACGATCGTTGCATTGTATTTATTAGCATTAATTAAAAATTTATTAACTAAAAAAAAAAAACAGTTTTGATACCGATTTATTTCGTTCTCGTTCCTTGAACGTACTATTTTGAAAACTACTCACTTCTCCCTTTGGCATATTTTTTCCATGCGTTTCTCACTTCGCTTCAACCCTTTTTGATAATGATATTTACACAAACACATTATAACTGCCGCTGCATTCCGTTTCGTCGATTGAACGAAATCTTTGAGGCTAATTATTATTTATATACGAATTAATATTAAAGAATCTCGGACGTTATAAAAAAGTGAATCTATAACAATGGTCGACTTAACTGATAGTTCATCGCCATACCAGCAAAGCATTCCTAACTTAGTTTTCTACGTGCCAGCAGTGGTTGTTTTCAGTTTGGCAGGTAAGAGCAAAAAAGCACAAAACATCCATTCGTTAAAGCCGACATGGAAGAGGAGAAAAAACATGTATATGTGTCGTCATTTTATAACTTCACACTTAATAACAAACGAGCAAATGTAGCTGGTAGATATATATGAAAAAAAAAGTCATTCATTAATCTTTCTCAATTTCTTATCAGATTCCGGTATATCGATTGAATCGTTGTCTGTTTTGATTTGTCTATTTTGCAACGTAGACAACATTCTCGTTAGAGGTCCTTAGAAAGCAACTTGCTTTCAAGTTCTAACACCTTTGGTTTGTAACAAAATTAAGCAATTCAAATTCGGACATCACCAGCTTAAATAGATGTTGACTAAAAGTGTGATAGTGCCTCGCTGGCTCCGCATGAATATCTTCTGGGCTTTCTGCCCTTTTTTTCTTCTTAATTTTCTGCAATAAACATAAAGAACTACTGGACGTGTAGACGTCGCATTCTAATGTGCCCGTGGCTCATATTGCGCAGCCTCTGTGACGAGTAAATTGGTTTATATTTATCAACAATAACGTTTTCTTATCCCATTTTGCTTGCATTCAATTGCAATAAGGGAACATCGCTGACAATGATCGATCAGTCGATGATATTTGCTTCCAAGATATGATGAAAGAAAAAAAAAAAATGTATTCGTAAATTTGCTTTATTACCCTTTCGCATATTTGTTTATGCTATTTGGATTCCCTTAGTTAGAAGTTTGGAATATGATCTAACAACACTATTTAACTCCTTATAGGGTATTTGGTTTCAATATCTCTCTTGCGTTAGTGTATTAAAAACAATCAAAATCTTATCATTTAAAACAAATTCTATTCACACATACACATAAATTCATCCATACAATTGACCACGTTGTGCTGTTTGCTATAGATACAATATATACTTTGCTGACGTTGCTCGGAGACTTTCATTTGGTTAGATTGAATGTTTGAAGTGTTTAGTAGGAATTGTGCTAAAGAAATTCTTATAATTCGTTCAGTGTTCTAGTGGTAGTAGTAACATAAAGTAGTTAATGAAATAATTTCGTTGAGATCTTAAAACATTTTCATAAAATTTTATTGGCTTTAAATTTTATCATTCGGATCTTGTTATTATGTTATTATGATGATTGCTTTTATATTTTTAAAAATTATATGAAAAATTTAATTTCTAAATTATATCCTCGAAATAGTAAATTTGATGACAAGGGAAATTAATAATTATTTTCTTTGTTTTTTTTTTTTTTTTTTTTTTTTTTTTTTTTTTAAATTATTTAATCCCTGTTAAAAACGTGTTCACTCTTATTATAAGACTTGAAAGCCGCGTAAAGCTTGCCGTTGACATTATTTACTAAATATTTAACTAAATATTAACTTCAATAATTTTCCCTTTCCTCTTTATTCATAAAGTTTTTCCATTAATAACAAAAATCATATTTTTGTTTTATTTTTAATAACTTACTTACAATCAACTCTAAGGACATGCAGTTTTTTAAACTAACGCAACTTACTCTTACATCTATCAATCAATCAAATAAAAATCTCCGGATTTTTTAAAAGCCAATAAAATTTTTTCTCTCTAACTATAACAAAGTATTGTCAACGATCGACCAGGAGCTTTCTCAGATTACTAGGACAAGGCTTAAACTTTTATAAGGTGTAATAAAATGGCTGATGATCCTGTTAATCAACAACAATTTATGCAAGATGTCGCTGCCGCTGAAGGTCCTGATGGTTATATCAATTTAGGTGATCCGAATAACTTAAATATGCCTAGTCTGGATGAGGTTTTACAGTTAATTGAACAAATGAAGGATCTTAGTGAGGAGGAACGTGAGAATTTGCGTGAAAATCTTCTTAAGTACACGCAAACAGGAACGAATGTTGTGAGTCATTCTACGTGGGATTATACGATATTTTTATCCATGATTGTCCTAATTATGGTAGTTTTCGGTAAGCTATATATCTCAAAAAAAAAACCTAAGATTGAAACAATTTTTTCAGTACAAGGCGAAGCAAAAACTTGATATTCGAAATCATGATAATGGTGTAGGTGTAGGCGTAGGCGCAGCGATGGTCGTATCTATAACATTTTCACATTAAATTTGGGAGCGGTAGGAGGCACTGACAGCAATTGCCAATTGGCAAACTGCTGACGGTTGAACATATTGTGAATTTTTTGATTTTTCTCTCGAAATCACTTTAGTACTTCTGGTAATTGGGTTCGGATCGCATTCATTCGTGTCGTATCCATGGGTCTAGGCAACTATATTAAAAATATATTTTAGATATCTAGCTTTTCACTACATTTTACAGACGGAAGCGGAGAATCCGTACTTCGCTCTTGAAGAATAAAACAAAAGCCATTCGCCAAACCAATTATCGCATCAATCGAACTATTTCTGATCCTTATTCGTTATTAGGTTATAAAACCAACAACGACACAACAGACAAATATTTGACTTGGGTCACATACAGACTGCTATGACTTTCGATTTTTAACGAATAAACAAAATACGTTACGTGAAATGTACAGGTCGGTACTATCAATGAAATATTCTCTCCTATATCCATAACCCATTCTTTAAGAGTTGAAGCTGACCAAAGTGCAGCAAAGCTCATGTGATGGGCAATGTGAACATACAACTACCTCAAACGCGCCCATCAAAATGTAATTAAAAAATCGCAATCGTAATATATAGCAAAAAAGGGTATCACACATATTTAAATTCGACGCAGCCTTAGTTTTCTCATAATAAAATTAAAAACAAGTAAAACAAGTAAAAAAAAAACTATGATGGGTTGCAACCCACCATGAAAACTCTGCATCGCTCTGCAGTTATTCATATAATGGCTTTTCAAAATTGCAGCAGGTCTAGCGCCCTCGATATCGAGTGAAATCGATCCAATGAACTTAACACGTTCGCGAACATGAATGCCACAGCATTCATTTTCATTACGACCCAAAATGACAAAATTTAAAGCCAATTATTTCTGACTTAACTGTATTTGCAAATTTACTTAAGACGCTTTTAAATTCGTAAATTTCAGTACACTAGAAAGAGAGCAGATTCTCCCATCGTCCCTTTGTCGCATGTTTTCACGTATATGATTGAAAAATTTGATCTATGTAGGATTCGTTGCATTTATCGATTACGGCATTATCTTGTAACTATTCTTAGAAAATGTATTCAATCAGATTTTAAATATCACGACTAATTTTAAAATAAATTGACCATGATTTCTTGCACCTCACCTCTCACTATCGAATGGAAAACCTTTCGATCGTAAATTTACTCTCAATTAACATATTCAAGCTACGATCGAATTTCTTCGATATCGAGAATCTGAAATATGCTTAGGCCAAAACACATCAGACGGACCGACAAGATTAGATCGATTCAGAATCATCTTCTGGATCTATCTGAAGTCCTTCTGGATCTATCTGAAGTCCTTCTGGATCTATCTGAAGTCCTTCTGGATCTATCTGAACTCCTTCTGGATCTTACATACATTCGCACAAAATTCATAGACAAGCACTGTAGCACAACTGATGTAGGGTATAGTGTTTACGGTCTTCAGTAATAATCTGAAAACATGATTAGTTCTCTGTCAATTCGCACAAGTTGCATTTGAATGTTTATTTGTTTTGTTGAAATATAATTCTTTTTTTTTTTTTTTTTTCTTATTATAGTGTTCTTTGGTTATAAACTGTATGTAGCCTTGAAGCAAAGGGAATTGCGGAAAGAAGGAAAACTCAAAAGGAAAGAAATGAAAAAGACGGCAAAAACCAATTAATAATAATAAAATTCGAATGTCAAATAAAATCAATAATTATAACGTATAAGATAATAATTATGCGATGCATTAAAGGAGCTCAAAGTCTACGAAGGAGAGAGTGAAGAGTGTAGCAATTTTATTAGCATCTAGGATTGCAGGCAAGGAGAGCCCTATAAAGGCACTTTTTTCAATTGTTAAATACATTTGTTCGAAAATGAAAGCATTTAACGATTGTTTTCCAATTTTTATGTTTTTCTTTCCATTTATTTTTCGCTATTCTATAACTCTTTAAAGCATAGAAAAAATAAACTTTTCGCAAAACCGACAAAAATTTTCTTTTTTTTTTGCTGACTTAATTTAATGGGATGAAATTTGTCTTAATATTAGCATGTGTTGATAGAAGATATTTAAATAAATTAAGAAAATTATTAAAAAATAAATTTCTTGGACAAGTTTATACAGTATAACTCAAATCGTCGAAATCATTCACTTGAAGATTGTCATCCACATAAATTTCTTCAATCAGTTCTTTAATTTCTAGGGTCTCGCTTGAATCTGCCTCTAATGAACGCTGCTCTCGTAATGTCATTTGAGAGTCCGACGATTTCTTAAATCTTTTCCTTAGAGGTTCATTTCCTAATCCTTTATGGTTTTCTGCACAATGTTTTTGCAACAATCGGAGATTAATAAAAGCATCTTCGCAATGAAGGCAAAAGAATCTGCAAAGAATACAAGTATTTCCTAGAAAACGATTTTCAAGTAGTCACTTTCGCTTTATCGAAAATACTGGAACGAGTTCATGGTTTTCGATATCGAGTAAACATGATAGCTATGAATTATGGATTCGCTGAGAGCTTGCAGCTGCCGATAAAGTAAAGCATTTTTCTTATTATCGAATGAGAAATCTTCCAATTGTCAAGTGGCATATTTACTCAGTATCGAGAACCATAAACCGATATCTGATCCTAAACCATTACGTGAAAATCGTAAAAATATTTTGTTAACCGTGGATACCCTCAGTAAGATGACTTCATAACCTTGGTGCTGAATTGTAGCTAGATACCAGATTTGTTTCCTGTTTTGGAGACTTTTTTAGTTCTTCAGCAGTTTTCAGACAGACGGAAGTTGTAATAATACTCACTCTCAGTCTTCAATTAGAAATCATGGGCCGAAAAAGGGTAAGGTGCAGAATGGCCCAGGGCTTATAGTCTACCCGCTCGGTAAGTAAATTTTGCCCGTCCGTTTGTTCTAATAAAAGGAAAGCACGTGTATTTCTTTGGGTGTAATCTTAACAGCCTGTGTGATGGATGTGGGACAAAAATTTCAAACACTCGCCTTTTCTCCTGAACTAATTAGCTCAGCAATGTCACGCACGTCGGTCTCTACAATCTCCGCTTCTCTTCAACTGGAGTCAGTAGTTCTGTACTCAGATAGACAGCGAAGATTATTACAGACATCATACCGTTACAAGGTACGGAAGTTATTATGTACATATATTTTCTAATAAATACATTTAAAGCATGTTTAGTTGCTATAAGCGATGTCTGTTTCGTTTCAAAAGTATTTGAAAACAAAATTTATGAGAAATAATTGAAAATATCTATACTACGTTTTGAAATGTATTTCGCAATATCCTATCCACATAGGTATTCACGAGGAACGGATAAATTTGAATCTCATTAGTAATATTTAAAAATTTCCAAATATATTTATACAAATTCTCGAAGAAAAGCTTTTAAGAAACTTAAAAGCGAATTTTCTTTAAAGTCTATGCCGATTTCTATAGATATTAAGAAGTCACTAAAAATGTTCTAAAAAGATACCTTCAAAGTTTCCCTGAGAGCTCGGTCAAAAATTTTACAATTCCTTTCAAGGTTATGTCTTCTTTTTATAAAGTTCACAATAACATCCGCCCTTGTTTCAACTCAACACTTACTCTTTATTTTCATGATATCGTCGCATATGTTGCTTTAGAACGTGTTTGCGGGTGAACTGCTTTGAACACAATTCGCAGCGAAATTCCTTTTGATTATTATGTTTAGCCATGTGAATGTCCATAGATTTTTGATAATTGGTGGTAAACCCGCATAGTTCGCAATTATACGTTACTTGTGTATGTGCTGTCTTTTCGTGATTTTCCATTTCGCTACGGTGATAGAAGCCTTTCTGGCAAACACTGCAAAAATACCGTTGCGTATGCTGGTGGACGACATGTTTGTGGATTTCAAAGTTTTTACGATTTTTTATGGTTTTAAAGCATTGATCACATGTTACGGGCGTGTGCATATAGTCAATGTGCTCCTGTAGGCATTTTTCGTCCTTGTACGAATAATGGCAATAAGAGCATTTCAGGTATTCTGTTGAATCAAAAGGTTTTAGAAGGACGGAAATTACTATTTTCAACACTCAAGATACTCACTGTTATTGTGACTACGAGCCACGTGTACAGCTAAAGACATTTTGGTGGGACAAAGTTTTTTGCAAAACTGACATTTGAAATCAAGTTTAGGAATTTTATCAGCATTTAGCTTTCTATGAGGACGCTTTTTGTGATAATAAAGAGATGACCACAGAGGATAAGATTCCTCACAGTTCTATATAGTCGATATACATTAAAATAATGCGGAATCAAATGCAAATAATTATATATCGATTTACCTGTTTATTGCACACATACAAACGGCACACTGGAAAATTTTCCTGCCAATGCTCATAGGTTTTATGAGTTTTCACATGATTGCGCATACGTCTGTAGTCGTCGTGTGCTTTATCACAGAGTGAGCACTTAAATAAATCATCACGATGCGTGGACGACGATAAACGATGTTTCTTCAGCTGTTTTACATTTTCAAAATCTAAACTGCAATTTTCACAATTATAAACTACAGTGACTATCTGCTCAATAATATCAGCGTTGAAGCACGGAGACGATGAATCGATTTCCGTGTGCATCTAAAAGGAATGCAAGTTCGTAAACAATCTAAATAATTAATGTTTAATTGTGTGTACTTTCAACGTATCACTTTCACTGCCAACTAGTCCGCACTCAATACAAACATAGGCATGGACCTCCGTTTCAGGCAAATGAAATTTCTGATGCTTGCGGTAACTATTATTGCTGACAAATTGTTTATGACAATACTCACACTGCAAGTATTTGGTTTTGTAATTGTGGTAGGTTGCCTATGATATAGAAAACGGATAATTCAATTTACTTTCAATGCATTTTAAATAAAAATCTTACCATATGTGTTAGTAAATTATGGCGGTATTCATATTTTTATGACATTGTGAACAATCGTACGACGGCTTGTTATGTTTTTTCATATGGCTTTTATATAGTTTTTCATCTTTAAAAAAGCGATCGCACCTAAAAAGAAAAGAAAGAAGCTCATAAACCTCTTGGTTTGGATTTTCAATTTCCGTTAAGATTCAATCAATAAGTAAATAAAATATGGATAATTTGCTTTCGAACTTATCTACGTTGCTTTCAAACTGGACACTGAGTAATTTATCAATGATGGGAATATATTTCACTATTTCACTAAGCGCGCAATGCACAGAAGGAAGTTCCAGTGCCTTCATGAAGCACATATATATTCTTGACCAGCATTAAATTTTAAACCGATTTAGCTTGTGCGTCTGTCTGTATACTATATGCGGTACACATTCCCTCGATCGTAAAAAAAACTATCGGTTTCAAATTCGGCAGAAACATTGGAAGTTCTCGCACGCCGGTTGATATTGAAAGTGGAATCAATCGGTCGAAGGACACGACCACAGTACAACATAATCCGAAACTATCCGTTTTTAAAAATAAAAACAATTTGGCTTTTTGTTCATTACACATAATCAACAAATGCTGTAACGATAGAAATTTGCACGTATATTCTATGGATGGCCTTGTTGCTCATGTACAAAAATGGAAAAGTTCGGCCTACATAAGATTATAAAATGATTTTTTTCATTTTCTTAATATTTCCTCCTTATTATTATATAGATAAATAAGATAGAACGTGGAAAATTATTCTTCTCACATGAAGATATACTGTCTGTCTAAAAATCTGTTAATTTAAAAAAAAATATGATAGATCCCCACACAGTGGAGGATTAGCTTTTTCTTAGCAATGTAATCGATTGGGTATCAAATAAAAGGACGTGGAGAATAGAATAAGGTAAGCTACGCGGTTAATTCTAATTGGTTGTGGCCGAGTATAAGGTTCTTACTTGTTTTTCCTCAATTTTGAAGACTTCCGAAAAAACCGTCATAGGTTTCGGCTGTCAAAACGAAACAATACCTTACGTCTTTGTGATAGGTATGAGTACTTACAATCACTTTTTTTAAAGTAAAATTTGAATTTTTAACGTTACTTACTTTAGACAAGCCTTAAGATTGCCCATTTCATGTTTATAACTAACATGTTCAAAGAATTCATTGAGATCATCAAATGTTGCCGAACATATCAAGCAAATTTTTGGCCGATGTTTTTGCAAATGAAATTGCATATGAAAAATGTATCTAATAAACAAAAGTAATCAAGTAAGTGTCGGATATGTGAGTAAAACCCGGCCTTACCTTTTGACTGATTGAAAACTTAAATCACAAAATTTGCATGTGTTGCCTACGCCCGGTACTCGTCTTAAATGACGACAGCAAGAATGCTTGTTATATTGTGTAAACTCTGAAAAGTTACATTCACATTCAGGACAGCTTCCATAGATTTTCAAGCTGAAGTGCATTGAAAGATATAATCAATTTATAATTTTTCATTAATCTTTAGAATTTACCTTTCCAAGTTTTTATAATGTCTTATCACCACATGTCTAGCTAAATGCTTAATATTTGTTAAAACTTCATCGCAACCTTTGAACAGACACACGAAATTTTCTTCAGTGGCTTGTTTCGTGAGGCAAGTGTGCGTTAAGAGCTCTTGCAATGTCTCGTATTTGCCCAAACACAACTTTAAATAGAAGAGACGAGAAGGAGAAAATGATTAAAAGTAATCTTATTTAAAATATTAAGTACCTTGCACTCGGTAGTCCAGCGTAGCTCCAAATTTTCGAATTCGGTAGTTAGTGCTAAATCTAAGTAACCGTTAAAATCAACACGATCGACAACCGAAGAACTAGGAATTTCTGGAAATTTTATGTAGTCCATAATTCTTTCAATGTAATTAAAATAAAAATTACCATTGAACAATTCTTGAGCTTCCACATAATCTGTGGAACAACTTTCATTTTCAGCTTCAACCTCGTCACAGTCAGTATCTGCGAAATCAATATCGGAGCTCTGGGTTTCTTCTTGTACTATGTATTCTTCGTTAAGCTCTTTTTCATCCCCGTCATCCGTGTTTGCTTCATTACTGCATGAATTTTCTGCCATTTCTTCAAATAATGCATCTTTAAGGTAAGCATCATGATAATCAGGTTCGTTTTTGCTTGCTACGTTGCTTTCCGGAGATAAGGTCTTCATCGAGTTAGCTTCATTTGTTACGTTATCAATGCTCACATCTTCAGTTGCTATGAGTACGCTTTCAAATTGAAAACTTTCGGTGTCATCGTTGTCATCCGACAGTACTACTTCGCAGAATTCATTAGACAACTGATCATCGTCATCCGCACTTTCAAATTCGCATTTAGTTTCCAAAACTGTCTGCGAATGCCTCTCGTCTGATCTTCTGCCATGCTCTTCCAAATCCACTAGTTCAATTAAATGATTCACGCAATCTTCACATAATTTTTGATTATTAGTTTCCAATACTTTTAAATGGAAAAACTTTTCCACTAATTTTACTAGTTGCAATTCCGTTCCCAATTCATCGAATAAATCCTGAAACTGCCTGCTTTCATCTGCCGATTCGCAATTAGTGAAATTGCAATGCAGACAAACGTCAATATCTGATTTCACGGTCATCTTTCCATAAGTGCATATGTTTTTACTTTTAAATCAAAATAATCAAAAACTTGAGAGAAATTTCAATTTGTTTGAATCCGTAGAATTAGTTTTTTTTCATATACGACACGTTCTATATGACTGCCGAAAGTTAAGAAACGCCATCTTGTTGAGCGCAGGAATGTATTTACACGTCCGCTCACTTACAGCATTTCCAAAAATGCAGGGTTACCAATGCGCAACAGACGGTTAGTAATTTGGAAATATTATTTTTTCATTCGAGCCCATTCTTGCCAATATTGTAGATATCGTCATACCAGCAACTCCTTTTTAGAAATTTCTTGACATTTAAAGAATACCATTTGACTCCAAAGATATAAAACTATTACACATCTTCGTAGGAGTGTTACAAAAAAGAGACAAGAAACGAAAATAAGAGAATGAAACTAAATCTCGAATGCGGTAGGTTTTTCTTCGCTAGTAGCTATAGCGAATATAATAAAGACATAACATTACCGATTAGCCACTAGACTGCCGCTGTCTTCTCCCTGTCTCTTCCTCTGTCCTCATTTCTTTCTGACTGTGACAGTACTACGTATTAAAAAAAAAAAGTAACATTCAGAATAACCGTGGGATACAATGAACAGAAACCCACTTATTCATAGTTCACTGTGAGTTTGCCGTCTTCAATGCTAAATAAGGCACGAGTTGATTTCGTTTAATAAGAAAATCTTCCAATTATCTGGTGCTTAATAGCACGCAAGCAGTGAGCGAAAGACCTTTTTAGATCTTTCAGCTTTTGTCTATTTAAATAATGTAGGTTAGTGAGAAAAGGAAGCAAAATTTTGCATAACATACTTTTTGCAATCTGAACAAATTGCAAGATGTACAAATATTGTGAGTATATCTGTTTGATCTACTTTTTTGGTTTCTGGGCGTACCTTCGTGCAACTCCTAAACGTACTACAATTCTCTCACTTGAGAAAATACCTACATGACATTTAACAATTTTTGATTGTGGTAGTTTTTGGGACCATTCCAATCTGTAAAGTATTGTATCGTAAGTTAATTTATTAGAAAAATGGTAATCTACATAATATTATATTACAATTTAGTATTACATGCATTACGCGAACGTAGATGAACATAGTTATGACGACAGTAACAACAATGGTAGCGAAAATCGCAAAATTATATAGCAACATATCTTAATTTAATTTTTTTTTTTTTTTTAATAAAAATGTAAATAACCTTTTTAATATCGTATTGTGCTTGAAACATAAACCATATGATTTTGTTTTGTTTCGGTAAATAAATGACTATTTTGTCTGTCAAAAACAACGAATGCAAAAATTATAAAAGTTTGCGAAAAATTAGCGTTCAGACACAAAGCAACGCAAACATTGGGTTTAAACTTTAAAATGATTTTTATTTCAAGTTATCGCTCATTTTCATTTCATTAACACAAATGTAGAAGCCCAGACAGTATTGCCAACTATGGCATTACCATCGTTTTTATTGTGGTTGTGGTTGGATATTAAAAAATTATTTCAAACTAGGAAGAAAATAACGATTTATATTCCTCCATTTATGTATTTACGGCAAATGTAATAATTGCAGCTTTACTTAATTTACTTTGATTGATTGTCTGTTGTATTGTAGTGAAGCACAATAAAAATTACAATTGATAAAGTTTTCTTGTTTGTTGCGTTGACTTGCTGAATATTTTATACTACATATTTCAGGACTGAACTGTAGTCAGTGTCTTATGTAAGAAATTGTTTTGCTTGCACATGAGTGCTACCTTAAGCAAAATAGTGAATTTTGATAGTTATTACTCAAGTTAGACAAACGTAAGTTGTATTAACTGGGGTATTACATTTAATGTGGACTATAACTAAAGTAGGTTATCTTAACCAGGTTATACTAGATTTGAATTATGTAGAAATATAAGAAGATGCAAACTTAGCATAAGTGATTAATAAGTAAACAGAATACGAGTAAACGATAATGCTAGATACGATGTGATCAATAGGTAAGTAAGATGTGATTAAGCAATAATGCTACAGTATGATGCCATTAGCTTTCCAGAATGAAAGTACCGAGCCTACAAACTTTTGGTAAGTCCAATAAACATAGTCAATGCATGTGCATCGTGCCAAATTCCTTTTTTCAGCAGTTTTTGGTAAACAGAGCTGTGAGTGCAAAACTTATACCTAACTTCCAGCTACGTGATTATTGTAATGATTTTTGATCCAGGCATGCAATGCAAGCTATATATTCAAATATACATGAGTATATATGGACAATTAAATCACGTTTTGACATTTTGGCGTAGAGTGCATTCATTGTATTAAGCTCTTTATTTATTAATAAAACTTGTGTCAGTAAAACATATATTGATTTGAATTTTATAGATTACAGCAAGAGCGTGCGTATACGGCGGCAAATTCTGAAAAACTTCTTCTTCTCTTTTATATCATGCACAGCAGAATTGTCATAATATAATTTTAGTTAGATTTCAACAATGCTGATAAATATTAAAGCGATCTTAGCGTTTTTACATATTCCATTGCTTCGCGGAAAGCTTTGTAGGAGCAAGAGAGATTAGGATATTATAATTTACATAATTAATTAAAGTTTTTCAATAAAGCAAAATAGCTGTACGAAGAGTTAACAATCTGTAAAATTTTCAAATTATAAGTCGAGTATATAACAGTGACTGCAAGACTTTCAAAGTACTTACGGATGTAAAAGCCGCCAAATTGAAAGAGTAACATCTGTTTATAGTTTTAATGCGAATAGGTAAGTCGAGACGACCCATCATTTGTAGGGCGAGTTTTCGATTTTTCTCATTCCAGTCGACCCAGCCAGCTCTATAAATAGCTAATGAAAGCTTTTCGCTGGTCAATGTAACTTCATTGGCAAAGTAACACAACATAAATATTTGGGTGAACATACAGCATTGATAGAGAAAACAACGGATAAAATTTAAAATTTCGTCGCCTGTGGTAAGCTGGAAAATAAAACGGGAGCAGTTAATGTTGTACATCCATTATTGGTGTACAATAATGGATATAGTTCATCAAATTGTTTGCGGCGTCCATATACGCCCCTTAAAGACTGCAGAAGGGATAGGTACAAGTTAGTTGGGCCAGAACGAAAGAGAAATTTCATTCTTCGTCCAGAGACCGCCGCAAGGCGCACTATACTTTTTGTTTTGATTTTTATAGCACAGAAAAAAAGATTGAAGTTTCAAATGCTTTCGGAAATTGTGTTTTAACAAAGAAACGCGGGTCTAACAGGGTCTGCTTTATAGTTAAGTTATATATTTTCAAGCTTTCAAACTGCTTATTACTTGTTTAAGTCAGACTAATGGGTTTTGCGGGTTGTAAAGTGTATGTGTGCCAGTCACGAGTTTGAATTAAACGAATTCATTTTCTTACTTCTCTTCGTATAACACGTACACGCAATAAGTTTTGATTAAATATTTTAATATTTGATAGAATCTAAAATTTTAAGTTCCTGGTCCATGTTTAAAAACTCGTATAAATGGTTACCAATAACTAACTACACGCGTTATTAAATCAAGTATTTATATCCTAAGTCACTTGTGATGCTATGGTATACGAAGTTTGTGTGCATGTATGCAACACAAAGAAGGGCTTCAAATAAAACCACTTTTTTATACTTGTCGATTATGAGGCATTTTCTGAGCCTGTCCGCCCGTCCGTCTTTCTTGTTTTCTTATGTTCAAATTATGGTCCTCAATTTTGTGAGATATGAAGATGGGATTATTGACAATGGTTCGGATCACACAACCTTTTCGACCATTTCTCAGATAACGCCCTATTTAAGAAAGCCGTTATATGGGGTGTGTTATGGGCTGACTTAGGGTACCTAATGGTCGAACTTCGCCCACTCTAATGTTTTCAATTGTTCCTTCATACACATTTGTCATACCATAGACAAGACATAAAAGTTCGCTATCAACACCAAAACCGAACATAAGATTTGTATAGAAAGCGGTAAACACATTAAATCCTCCATCATATGAGTTAGCTCCAGTATGCGATCATAGTAGATAGCGCAAGCTTTCAATTCCTCATTAATATGTGAGTGATTCTGCTTAGAGCTGGATTTATGGCCAATCTCCTCCAAGCGTTTACTCAATATATCCACTTGTCCTTTGATGTGAATGAAAAAAGCGGCGCCTAACGAATCGTAAGCTATATTCATCACACAACATAGGCCAAAACCCAGATACTCATAGAAATACATTATGAAATACTTCCATGGCACAGTCGCGTCGATCGGTTCGTAAATGGGCAAAGGCAATTCCGTGGTATCTTTCGCAAATTGTATCAAAAATGTTGTATTTATTGATATCAAGGACATGCCTCCATAGACTTTCAAAACCGTCTTTGACAATTGCAGAGCTCTTTTGAAAAGCTTATCCTCTTTTAAATCTCTGGGTAAGTACTCAGTGCTGTGTAACAAATCGAATAATTGTTGAAATGAACGATTTTTCATCTTCACTGTTAAAAACTTTCCCAATACTGTCAGAGAGCTGGCCAAATTAAACATTACTCGTATTACTTCGCTTATATTATTAATATCGCAGAAGATTTGAATTATCAGCAGTAAGGCGAACAGTGCTACCAAGAATATAGCAACGATCCAGAAGTAGACCGCAAATGCTAAACGCTTATAGTAGCCAGCATTCGCGGCTAAATCCCATATAGACACTAAACGAAATATTAAGATTTGCTTGCTGTATAACATTTTAACCGATTCAGCGGAATTATCCATCGCGCTTGTATTAAAACTGAATACAATTTCAATAAAAGTTTCTCAAGCGTTTCAATTATAAACATTTTGCGTTTAACTCTTCGTTATGTGCAGCTCATTACCCTAATGTTTATCATAATTAAAAATTAAAGCAGAAGTTTATTGCGCAATTAATTAAAAATCAATTATTAGTGCATTAGGCACACTTTTGCCTGAGGTAGTGTGTCCTGTTAAATAAACAACAAGGGCAATGAAGTCGTAGACTTGACATGACATTTGCGAGATACGAAACGGTTTTCTTTTCTTATGATGAGTCGTATTTTGTCGCAATACGCCACAAAGTCTATTGAACTCATTTATCAAAAGGAAATTTAGCGAAAGATTCTCTTATGTATACAGAGGCGGTATATTCTTTCTGCTACCTATAGGCATCCGCCTGTTGACCTTACATTGATTTCTGATTCCGATTGAGCATTTCGCATGCATTTTCAAAGCATTAGAAATTGAGGTTAAAATAGGTAAGAATCCCCTACACCACTCTGCTTACAGTTAGTTGTTCATATATTGAATGGCTTTTCAGAATAAGTTATTTTAAGATGTGCTTGCATGTATTTTGATCAGCAACATCAATTGGTGAAAATGGTGCAGTAACGCGAAGTTGAACAACAAAGAATGCGAATAAGGTCTGCAAGGCGTTCGATACGTTTTAACGTAAAATCTCTGTTGAACATAAAAATTAATGCGAGATCTCTGTCAAATGTACCAAGTTTGAAAGGCGTTCGATACATTTTACCGTGGAATCGAATTAGATGCTTATAAAATATAGAAGAAATGAAAAAATTGGAAATAATTAAAACCAGAATTTTATATAAAAAAACAATGTAAGAAACTCATGGTCAACAATCCGTGGCTGACGCACGTGCGGCCTTCTTTCGTTTAATTCTTTGCATGCATGGCACGTAAATAACTTTTAACGCAAGGTACAATAAGAATATAAGAATAAGATATGAGGTTCCAATATCTACTACGCGATGTAGCATGGCACCCAAACACTAAACTGTCAATGTACACAATAATTAAAATTCGATAATTTTGACCTTTGTCTACATCAAATAACAGCATTATTGCGTTATTCAGTGTATACGTAGGCTAATCAAGGGTCGCTCATATTTGCATTTTCGACATTAACTATTTTTGTTATTTGATTTGAATTAATCTGCTGTCGAAGCCCACCAAACATTTTTAGGAAACGTATGGCAACGCTGTTGCCTCAATTTGCAGTTATCAGTTTTCGTTCCAATAGTTTAAAAGTGGGGACTTTGATGTCAAAGATAAAGAACGGCCTGGAGTTCGAAGACAACGAATTGGAAGACTTCTCGAAGAACTCTCGAACAGCGTAGCAGTTGGCGAATCAACTGCTTGTCGGCGTTTGCGTGCGATAGGAAAGATATAAAAGGAGCGAAAGTGGCTACCATACGAATTGACTGAAAAGGTCGCTTAGGACCGTTTCAAGATCGCGGTTTCGTTGCTTGCCAAGCGAAAAAAAGAAGAGCTTTCTGTCCCATTAGCACTGGCGATGAAAAAGGAGTTCCACTGCGACAATCCCATGCGCAAAAAGTCATGGGTTAGTCCAGGAGAGCGGACCACATCGTCCCCGAAGGTGAATACTCATGGCCATAAAGGTACGCTGTGCATATGGTGGGATCAAGAATGTGTAGTGTATTACGAGCTGCTACAACTGCTGCTGCCGACGTCAATTGAACAAATTGAACCATGCATTGTTACGAAGACGACTAGCAATAGCGGTTAACAACCGCAAAGCCATCCTCTTGTATGACAACGTTGCAAGAGTTTTCAAGGATACACTGTTGCAGCTCGCATTCAGTGAGTGCGCATTTAGCGCACTCATTGGACATAGCGCCTTCTGATAATGAACTGATTATTACAATTTTTATCAACTTTCCAATCAAAGACAGACGGACAAACTTAGGTCGATTCAGAAAGTCACCGTGATCGGATCAGTGTTAAGAGAAGTAAATGTAAATCAAGTCTTTCTAAGTATAGCAAACATAAGCCAAAACTTAATATCACAAGTGGTGCGTCGGTCGGTTTTGCAAGCTATGAATACGAATGTGATCAGTCACTGAGTTAACATTCACGTCATTTACAGTTAATTAACATAACTAACAGCACTAAAGCAATGTACATAATGAATGTAATGCGGCTTTCTACTTCCGGGGATATGGATGCTAACAGTGGTCTGTTCAAATTATTCATTTGTATTCTAAATAAAGCTACGGTTGCTTTGCTACGGTTAGTTGCTTAAATTTAAATCTAACTGAGAAGAACTTTTTGTTAATTCTTATATAAGACGACATACCTTAGGAGTAAAACCTACTGGCACCAATGTTTGAACTCTTTTTGCACCTTTTTTATTGCAGGCATTCATTGAAACGTACTCTCGGGCAAAAAAAGGGAAATTTTAAACTAATTTGAGTCCCAATAATTTTGTTAACAAGATAAGTCATATTTCAAATCAAATACTTTTTCATAGATCCACTCTCCAAATGTAAATTAATTGAAACGAAAGCGACTAGGAGTCCGTAATAAGTGTGCTGGTGAGGAATGGATCGAACTTACCCGATTTTATTTCAAATTGAAATTATATATTAAATTCATTTATAATAAATCTCCATTCCCAAGTGAATACCCAAATTACTGAAGTATTATCCAAATAAAAGTCTAGAGCTACCCGTCAAAAACCTTTTCAGGATTCTTTGCCAATAATAATCAGTTCCTGTGTTAAATATAATCAATTCCTCTGTTAACAATACGTTCTTCATGCTTATTTCCATTAAAAAAAAAAACCATGTGTTGAGAATAGAGAGAGAGAGAAGTCTAGAGTTGCCCGTCAAAAAGCTTGGATTTTCACTTCAAAAAAATCGATTCCTCTGCTAAAAATATGCTCTTTATACTTATTTTCATTTAACAAAAAAAAAAAAAAAAAAAAAAATACCATGTGTTGAGATTAGAGAGAGAGAGAGAGATCTTGAGTTAGCGGTCAAAAGGCTACGTTCCAAAAAAAACCTCGTTGTTTTCCTGATGCAATAATTTTTTTTTTCTTCATCTCCATCCAACATTCAAAACAAAAAAAATTTTTTTCTAACCAATTTTTTCTGTAGCAAAATAGAGCTAAAACGAACATTACTGCCTGAAAAACCCAAAATTTCTATAATTGAAAGTTAAGGAGTCTTAATAACGTTTAACGGATTATTAGGATATATAGGAAAATCAAAAGTGGTTGTAATGGCGCTTTTTAAATTTCATACCATTTCGTACGTACGTAGAGTGCGAACCACTCTTTCCGCCAAGCGTTTCGTTAAAGCACACGTAGGCGTTTATATTTTAAACCAGATATATGTCGGGAGTCCACAAACCCCCTTGGTTTTAGATCCTTCACTTCACCGTTGATTGTTCGATTTTAATAAAATTTTTCGCGTTTTATTTAGATTCTGACAGAAACGTACGCAGCAGTTAGGTTCATACCGATATAAGCATGTCTTACGTTCGTCGGGCATGTGTACGATAACGGTATCATTATGCAACGGTTTGCATAAATTATTATTATTGACTGGTAACATGTCTATGCAGCTGTGCTATCTTCAATCCAAATTAAGTAAATTCAACGGAGAGCAAAGGACAATCCCTTTACTGCGTTGTAGTTCAAATGATTCCTATGTGAGTTGAGAGCTTCCGCAAATCTATGCCGATGCTTAATAATAAAAGGAAGAGCTTTTTGCCATTTAGCTTCAGAATTTATTTCAAATAAATTGTAATAATAACCATAATAAGATAAATTTACTAACAAGGAACATCAAATACATTATAATCATAAGAAACGAGTGTTTATCCATTAATTGTTTAACGAAATTAAAATAAATTAGAATTTTAACGAAGTCATCAATTGAATTATAAAGATGTGTTAAAATAAATCAGAAGACTAGGGCCAACTTTTCAACATTCATTTTCTTTTCCCATATTTTAATGTTATTAGCCTTCCAGCTTGTCGTCATCATTTCCGGACATTTCGCTTTTATTTCTTGGATTTTTCTGGCATACGCTCTGCGAATGGAGGTCCACATCGGTTTTTCTCTTTCTTTTTTCTTTTCCATTTTTTCCTATGCTTTGCGCACGAGTACGAGTCCCGGGATTTGACTTCTCCTTCCTTTCTCCACTATCTAACGGTTGCTTAACCTCGTTTAACTTTTGCGGTGGAATCTTCTGAAATACCGTAAGGAATAAATTCTTTGCACATCGTCTAAAAAAAAAAAAGAGGATACATTGAATATATATGTACATAAATATAAATAAACACGATTACAATGTAAAGCTTACAATTTCGACAGTGTTTTCCTACGAGGAGGGCACTTTGGAGTTGGCAAATGAAGCTCAGGTTTTGGTATTTGTTCGGATTTATTAGTCATTTTCTGAAAATAGAAAATTCAAATTCCAGATATATACTGCGACAGTTCACTTGAAAACGCACACAAATCCTCCGTGAACAACAAAAAGATGTCATAAACTATAACAGGCGTTGATTCAAAACATATTTTCAACAATTTGTAATGAATCAGTGTATCGTGTCAGTTTTTTGTCTTCCACTATAACGAAGCAACTGAGAATTGTGGGTTGTACCACTTGTTCTCGCGCAGATAAATCTTTTTTAATTTTGCCGCGAGGTAAGAAGTGCGGTCATGACCCAATATTAGTTGCAAATGGCAGATAAACTTGCGGTAAACTTACCAAAATAAATTTTATTTATTACTTTTTTATCCCAACTTTGTCCAATTTTCGATGTTCCAATAATATGCTATCACTCGCGTTACTCCCACGCTGTTCCAAAGTCTACTGAATAAAAAATTTGAAAAATATATGCAGTTAGCATTGAACAGATGAAAATAAACGTCTTGAAATAAATATAGTAATATTACAAAGACAGGGATGTAAAGCTGCAACCTCTTAAAATGTTAGGCTGAAAACAGATAGGTGTAAACAATTGTTGATTAGTTGGCTGAGAATAACTAATATATGAAAATCTGTGTTAATTCAGTTGAACATGTAGTGTGAGAGAAACAAGTAGAAACGGATTAATATAAATGTAAAAGATAGTTAGCTTTGCCCAGGTCGTTGGAGTGACCTGGCGGATGTTTAACATGCAAAAACATTAAAAAATGAAAAATGCAACAAATAATAAGATATTGATTTGAATGAAATTTAATAACGAAATGTAAATCAATAGTGAAATAAAAAAAATATACAACAACTAAACTCCAACCTTACTAAGTCCAATGCAAAGACTTCCTGTTCACATTTGACTTTTTCTTTTTTTTGTGCAACACAGCGAATCAATCATCTGGGAGGCGAGCACGTGGTTACCGTTACCCTCCGTTAGCTAACGGACTTCCAGCTACGTGGCTACGTGGTTACCTTCTCTCTATTCTTGACTCGCTAAACATTTAAGGAGAAGTAGATAAACCTGAGGAAAGAACTCATGTGGCGTGGGAATTATATATGGAATTTTTTTTTTTGGGTGTGTTGTGGGCCTTGACACAAAATTTTATGCGCTTTGATTGATTATTGAATTTATTGGAATAAATGATTGAAAAAAGAAGTTTAAAAGGTATAGCACAGAGATGGGCTTCAAACGGAACGGACAAATTTCTTGATTGAATGGATTAAAGGAGGAAATATTGAGTATGAAAATTTTTCAAAACCTGTGATCCTTACTATATTCTTGCAACGTCGTTTGAGTAACATCGTCGTAAGAATGTAGGTTCGTGAAGGACTACTGCAAAATATTCAAACCGCAAGTTCGTTCAGCTAAACTTACACTTTCCTTGTACTTAATTATTTTCTTATTGGAAATGTTACTTTGGAATCCTCCTCTTCTATATATTTAGCTCTCAGTGATAGTATATAAAGAAATATATTATTCTATGACTTAAAACTTATTTACGACGAGGAGTAACAAAATTTACGACACACGCAAAATATTATGGAAATCTTTGGAAGTTACGTATGTAACATTTTCATTTTCACTTCCATTTCCATTTTATCAATCGAAACTGGTTACAACAATTCCAATCAATGACCATATCGAAGTGCATGTGGAAAATTTCAACTGCACAACTTATAGTTTATCACATAGAGTGAGTAAACATCTATTTGCAATATTTAATAAATTTTTAAAAAATTCAACTACAAGAACAACAGCTAAATTAAATATACTCTTAAAAATAAAATGAAAAATAAAAATCACTATGCTCAACTATAGGACAAGGCTTTTAAATACAAACATGAAGAAACGATCATTTATTTTTATTCACTTCACTACTTAGTTACTTCATTGTTTTCAGGTCAACTACAGATTTGGATTCAACTAAATTAAGTAAAATATATTAAGGAATGGTGAACGTGCAAAGGCACTTAGGATTATTCGCAGAGAGAGCAATTTAAGCAAAAATTACATGCTTTCGTACCATCTAGAAAATCGACAATAAACATATGGAGGGGTACACGTCTGGTCGATTCAAAATAGCCAGTGGCCCCAAATATATTAAGCTCCGTTTTCGATCTTTCGATTAGTTGGACGAACATGAAGGATTCATAGACCCCGAGCGTTACATGACATACTACTACGTAGGTATGGCAGGTATGAGGGTTGTGTCTAGCGTTTTTGTTGTTATACATATATAGAAAGAGTATGCAGGAAAAACAAGATTATAAATGTCATTGAAAGTATTACATAAAACTCGGAGGTTCGTAATTCGATATACATTGAGTAAGTTTCAAATACTGATAGGACTTCGAGGGAAGGCTAGGATCATTAACATTAATTTCCATTAGCACGGCCGGCGAATTTGTAGTGGAAGAAAGTAGAAAAGGATTTTAATAATATGTGGAATTTTCCTCATTATCATATCCGAACAAATCGGATGATGACCATGTAAATGTAAAAATTCGTTTTTTTATTCGTTTTTTAAGTGTTGTTCTTAATGCTGTTCTTGATGCTGTCAACAATATTCGCTTTTTGGTTTTTACGTGAATATCGCAGCTTTGAGCATTTGAGCAACGAATAATTAACAACAAGTTGGTTATGCCTCGACGAAAGACTCGATGTAACTTAAACATAGTTTTCCCAAATTTTTATTTATTGTTAAGCCATGTAATGGCAAGTTCTTACCTAAGGACAGCAAATTATTAAAGTTCATTTTTTAAGGGCTGGGCGATTAATGTGCAATATTTTCAAGGTGTTAGCAGAACGAATTCCTGAGGAAATGATGAACGCCTTGATAAGACGTGTTGAGTACTTCGCAGTCTCTTAAAGATTCATTACGGCATTTATTGAAATGGAAAGCAGCTATGGAGAAATTAATTAACGGCTCTTCACGCTTTATCAGACGGTGCCTTAAGGTTAAACCAGGGTGATGATTACCCAATTGAAACTTAGCTTTCGGTTTCGGATCGGATCCATCCGTTTAGCAAAGATAGCTGAAAATGAAAGCCAGACGTAAATTATTCGTTCATGGCTACCCCTGAATACAACGAGGAAAGCTAGATTTGATTATCCGCCTGGCTATGAAAATGGAGACTAGGTGTGAAAACTAAGGGAAGGTTTTTGCGGAATTTTCTGATGATAACTATAAGGGAACAAACGCCCTGACCATATCTAATGGCTGGTGCTATGTTGCACGCATACCTGTAGCTAAATATTTGCTCGTATAAGTCACGAAAATTGCACTAAGCCAATGTTGTATTAGCTTATGCTCACACGAGCATAAAATATTTTTAAAAATGTACGGTTCGAACACAACTTCGTAAAGTCAATAACGGAATTAATTTGAACAAATTAATCGACACGACGTTGGAGTTTGAGGTCATGGCAATGGATAACATTCGGACTTACGTTTTAAGTAAAAAGTGCGCCACGATCGCATGCGGTGCGAGAGGAGTGGAGTTTTTAGGAAAAAATATTGAAGGCATTATTCTTATATCAAGTAGTTCGTTTCTATATTTCCCTGAAGCGCGGATAATCGGTATAGCTTGTGCGGTATAACTACTCGCAATGGGACACAAAAGAAATTTGTTGAATGAGCTGAAACCTGTAATGAATGCCACCTTAAAAAAAGTGCAAGACGTCATAACTAATTCTCTCGAGTAGAGAAACAATATTTTTTTCGATTCGTTGCATTTCTGGATCTTAATTGCTCGCTGTTCCCTCATTAAATGACCAAATGACAAAAGTAAAGTAGAGCGACTGACCATATTTTAAATTATTTGCTTTCTTTAAGACGCATTGGTCGCATCTTCAAACTTGATGGAAAGGCGTGAGCATAGATGTTCCATAGATGTTTATGCCATTTTGGAAGAGTTTTGCTACAACAAGCGAATAAGTATATCGTCGAGGCAGACAAGCGGAAGTAAATTAATTTTATCAGAAAATTATTTATAAAAATAAACTAATTTGTTAACTTTATTGTAAACTAGCAAACATTCCTTTTAACATTTATTACTTTTCATTATTAATAATTAATTTCATTAAAACTTTCCCATTTTGCACTTCCAGACCGTACAAACTGCCATCTTTGATTTCGTTGTTTAGAACTTCATCAGTTACGGCCACATGTACTCCCGAGGGCCCCGATATGTAAATAAAAGTTTTATTATTTACATCGTTGAAAATATTTGAGCCGCTTCCCGAGTACTTTGAATGCATATTCCACGTGTTAAAACTGCCAGCATTCGTTTCCATCAGGCCATTACCATTCATGGTAGTGCTCTTGGCCGCTACAATATCATAAAAACCGGGCAATTTAAAGAGTTTTTGCAGTAATTCTTTTGCTGTATTTGTAATTAAATATATGGCATTATAACTGTTGCCATCCAAACTGACGTAAATTGTTAGTCGTGGAGAAATGGTTCTGTAAAAAATGAAAAGAAATAATTGGGCAAATAAAATAAAACGAACATCTCTCTATATTTGCAAGTGGGGCCATGCCACACTATTGAATACCTCGCACTACATTCTATAGTTATTCATATAAGGAATTTTTTGACATAAGTCGTTATGTGAGAAGTGGTCGAAAAAGTCGCCTGATCCGAACAATTTTCAATTTTTAATAGCGTTCATCTTTGAGCAGAAATACCAAATTTTATCATGATAACAGAAAAATTGTGGACTGTAAGTTGAACACAAGAAATCAAAAGGGACCGATGGACAGACACGTTTAAATCAACTTAGAAGGTGATACTAAAACGACCGCTGTAGTAAAAAGTGGGCCAATCTCAAGTCCTTCTGGGTGCTGCATACAATCGCGCAAACTTAATAAGCACTTGTACCATACAGAAAATGTCCATTAATACAATTTAGAATTAATTGTAAGTCGAAGATAACCAATTACATCTATCTCTGGAATTACTGCTTTTGCGCTATTTCGTTTTAGAAATATATCGATTTGCATGATTTCGGTCTTACCCCATATTGAAAGCACCACTTGGCCTAATACCGAAAATTATACCTCGTTTCCACATAAAGACGTTGATAGTTTCCATGGGAGCCCTTAGGATAGGATACAAAATACTTTTCGGCATCGAAGCTTGTCTGTTTTTCTGCTCCTATGAAATCTTGTCATGCATTTTTCTGTTCAGCCTACATCATGGATGAACCATGATGTAAATGGATTGGATCGGACTGTTTTTAGGATTTGTCCCTCATTTGAAAAAGACTTTATATGAAAAAAATTTGCAATCTTTGAAAATTTCTCAACAACGATGGCGGATGAAGTCATTTTTTGAATCCCCTCCTCCATAATCGTTTTCATGCAAAGTAGACAAAAAAACAGTCTAATCTGATTTAAAAGATGAACTTTGCAAATTTTACTTAATAAATTTAGATCAGGTAAATCGATTTTTTGCAGCCCAAACCGTACGAAAGTTCTATTGGAAAATAAACCTTTGCACGGCAACAAAAATTAATTATTATGATGAAAGTGGGTCGAGAGTGATAAGATCGTTGACCAGAAAGTTAAGTCTTAAAGTTAAATTTTATTCATATTTGTCATATCCTAGCAGATAAAGGCTCCTATGTAAACTAGGCCTTGCCACGGAAATTAATAAAGAATTACATTAGGCGAAGTAACCTAGGTTAACCTAGGTTAACAGTCATTCTTGCCCAACTATACCGTTTTTAACTTTTTTGTTCTAATATTAGAACAACGCAATTATTACAGTTAGGTTACGTGCAGGATATGTTTTGTAAGAAGCACTTACTTCGCTCGTAATACGTTATACATGCGGATGCCGTCAGCTAGACCGCATATTTGGATTAGATCATCCTTAGACATCCTTTAGAAAATGAAAAGAGCAAAAAAAATGTTGAAGCTATTTATCCCCTAATCTAATAGAAATCATTACTAACCTCATTATATCGGCTCCTGAGAAATGTGCAAATGTTGAGAGATATGCTGATAAACGATGATCGGTTAACCATTGTATTACTTGAGCCGGGGAAGATTCCGGCATAATATTGATAATATTCTAAAATCGTAAAATGCAAACAATAATTAAATAAAAATAAGAAAGGATTCGATTTGTTCTCGTTGTGGAAAAGTAACTTACAGAATAATCTTCCATATCGGCAATCATTGGCTGACTGACAACCATATTTGTGTCCATTAATTTCAGATTTGATGAGTTTGTAGATGAGACGCTATTAATAGCTATAGGACTATTGTTATTCGGATTGGGAGAGGCTCCAGTGTAGGGCAGTATCCCGTCATATTTAGGCATATGAACAGGTGAGTTTGGCCAAATTTTCATACTATAATATAAATAATGAATAGCAACAAAATGTTTATGTTGAAAAGGTTTCGTTTGTAATTCGTGTTCAAATATTTTTTGAAATTAATTGTAACGGAGAGCGAGCAGAAGCTCATCATTAGTTTGTGATATTTTTCATTTACTCGTTTGTTCCTTTTTTCTTCTTTTGTTCAGGCAGAGTAAGTCAGCGAAAAAATTATTAAAAAAAAAAAAACAACATTTATAAATAGACGACCTTCAAGCGATGGTCTTATAACGTACTGGCGAATTTAATAAATTATTTTTAGTTTAGTTTTATTGTCATAAACGGGAAGTGGGCGAAAAAGTAGGCGGATTCATATTCACTAACATCCGGTCCTTGGGACAAGATCCGCCGATGGAACGAATTTCATCGAAATATCTCAAAAATTACGGCTTGTGGGTTGACCACTAGAAAGCACGGCAAGGACAGACGGACAGACAGGCTTGGATTGATTCCGAAACTGATTCTGAATTGATTGGAATAGAGAATGGGTCTATCTCAAATCCTTTTATGTAATGCGTACATCCGCCCAAATTTGATTTGTACAACAAGTGGTGTTATGTTTCAAGAGCAACAAACCGAGTTAGGTAAAGTATAAAGAATATAAAAAAGGAAGGTTAAAAGGAGGGTTTTTCGCCGCATTTGAGTTTCACTAACTTTCATCGTCTGCATATCGAAAGGACATTTCCGAACTTAAAAATTCATCTAAAGTATTGTCGCGCAGCATGTTAAGTACATTTAAAATTGCGCATTAGAAAAGTTTCCCAGCAATTCTGACTTCTTTTTTTCTTTTGGTTAGTTAAGCATTCATTCCAGTTTCCTTAATGTCTCGTAACCTTAAATGAAACTGTGGATGCTTTAATGGTCAGCCCGACAATTAAGTAGATATTTTCTATACCCTAATTGTATAAATAGCGTGCATTGGTCAAACGCAATTTGGTGCGTTTGGCGAAGAAAGAAAATCATAAGTTGGACAAGCGAAGAATATCATAAGTGATATTACGCTTAGCTGTCGCAGGCGACACCTAATTGAAACATTCTCCTTGTTATCACCAATTTTTGCGCAAAGCCGTCATAGCTCTCTTTTTTTTTTAATAATTTACAAACCTTGTATACACAGTTTTTCATTTGACGGTTGGGTATATTGTTTTGGAGGAATAAAATTCAAGTTTTGGAGGAATAAAATTTACATTACATTGTTTTGGAGGAATAAAATTCAAGTTTTGGAGTTAGAATTAGTTATGTTAGAATTATTGGTGATGAAATTCATTTTTGTTCAGGTAAGTAACATGCTGGAGTTGTTTTGTTGTGTTCTCGCCAAGGACAGCATCTAATTGTATGATTCCAATGTTGTGAAAAGAATATTTTATTGTATCCATTCGATTATAGACCTTATATACGTATGTATGTGTATGTATAGTGTGTATTGTCATCGGCCACTACTTGTAAAAAAAAATAATGTGTAGTTTTGTGCAATTATTTTTTATGATTTCGAGGCTCCGAAGCAATAGTTGTAAGAAGACGCCTCGTCATCAGCTTTACAACGAAGAAGAGAAAACAATGTTTTGCGACTTGTGCTGTCTCTGTGATGTTGCTCAGACTAAATCTATCAATTCACAGTCAGTTTGTTATTATAATTCACAATAGTTGTGGCGACAATAGTTGCGTAAATTATCTTATTGTCACAATCATTCTTAACTAATACATAGCAACATTTTTAAAATATTCGAAGTCAACAAGGTTGCGCTGCATTGCGAATCGTGACGAAGTCCCTTTTAAGTGTTCGTTTGATGGAACGATTATGATGATAGCAATTTTACGCTGGTATAACGAAGTTGATGTGGCCGTTCCACTGACTCTGAAATCATCCCTAAATATAAAAATGATTTGCATAGAATTGTTCGATTTGCAGATTCCTTGTCATTGTATCACAAAGTGTATACGAGATCGTAATTGAAGGCAAAACCTATGCAATTTAAAGAAAGTAAGAAAATTATGTTTAGTTGTGGTTAAAACTTTTATACCCATTACGATTATCCTAAAAAGACGAAAGAAAAAAGAAAAGGACTACATTTTCGTGCTCTATAACGTTGAGTGGGCGTGGTCGATTTTTTCTATTTTAAGAATAAAGGCGAGTTGTACTTTAAGAGTAACAAGCAAGGAACAGGGCAATTGCAAGTGTTCATAGTTTTTGTTGTATAGGCGGGTGGGCTTTGTAGGCGTCCTTTGTTCGTTGTCCAATTCTTTTGCAAATTTGTAGGCGACATCTTTATTTTTGCAAACGTGAGAATGTTGACTACTGCAGATACAATTGAACAGACAACAAGAAGGGTAGACGGACATACATGATGGACAGATGCATTCAAAGAATTTATATACTTTACAAGGGTTTTTGGAGCTTGTTTCTGCGCGCTATAAAGGCATTGAAAAAAAAAAATTACATTTTGATCCACTATACCAATGGGTAGGCGTGGTCAATCTTTTCCATTTTTGTAGTGATACCACAGCGTCGCCCACAGAATATGCATTCAAATTTTTGTAGACTTATCTGCTGTAGTTTATGAGGAATGAGCGAAAAACGACTGTAGTCGTGTTTCCTGATCGTTTTGGTTCATTCTCAATACCGATCTGCGTGCAAGAACTTCCAGTGTTTGAAGTCGACAGCTTTATTTTTGCGGCCAGGAAAACGTCGGCCACGCCCGATTATTAAATCGGTTACTCCACTTCGCTTAATATGCTTGTCCATGAGATGACTTTTTAAAATGAGACATGACGGATGTGGTCGCAAAAGTGGTTCTATCCGAACCATTTTCAATAGCGTTCGCCCTTAGTCCACAACACGCCAGTGTACGATAATTCAACAAAATACACAACACAAAAGGACAGATGCACAGACAGACAAACTAATTGACTGATTGAGAATCGACCACATAACTTAATGTACCCTTTACAAAATATGGTGTAGGGCATATCACCTATAGGCTAAGCATTTACATTTATTTACTAATTATTTAATTTCACTTTCACATTATACTGGAGATAGATATTTGCTTTTGGCTCGTTTGCCTTCTCTTTTAAGTCCTCTGTATCAATTGCATAGCAGTCAAGACAGGCTAAAAAGCTGCGGGAACGAAGATAATGCAAAACACTTTAAGAAATTTTTGCAAGCAAAACGCAAAGATTTCAAATTTTTAACATAATGGAAAGAAATGTAAGACCTTCGTCTTACAGTAAGATGACATAGCTAAAATATCTAGATCTACGGAAGCGCTGTAATAGACCAACAAACACACACATCCGTACACACACACATACGATCGGCAATGCAGCAGCTTGGAACGCCGTAGACGCGTTCGCTAGCAATACCCCCGTTGAGAGACAACGGGTGGAGAGCAGAGGGGGTGGAAGCCAGAAGTGTATTCCACTGAGGTCCCGCCATCGGAAGCGTGCTAACGACACTCAGCCTCCGCGAAGTAATACCTAACGGTGGTCCCGCGGGGGAGAGTGGTAGAAGAAGCGTGTGGGGGGTACTTTTTTGTACGTAGAAATCATATTTGCTGCTACTAAGGAACCAGTAGTATCTTTGATGATTTTCTACCTCCAGCTCGCAGAGCAAACAAAAAAAAAACAACAGACATGCGCGCACACACACACACGCATCTAAAAGTTTTATCTAGATTCATACATTCATAGAACAATTAATTTATGTTCGCTTTTCACTTTACATTTGATAAAACTAGATTTACTATCTTAGTAGGTGAGAATAGGAAAGCGAAAAAAGAGGTATATTCGCGATCTGAATCCCTTGGGTTGTATAAAATAAATGTCCAAAAAATTCGAATATCGATCGAAACCATTTTACAAAACATTAACAAGTAATTTGATCGTTTTTCAAAATGTTGTCTTTTAAGGGATTTGTGCGGATGAACAGAGCGCTCGGAAGGACTTGAGATAAACCCACCTTTTATTAGACCGATCGATTAAGAAACGTTTTAAGCTTGGCTGTCCCTCTATCCATCTTGTTTTCTTGTGCTGAACGGACAAGTTTGAGGTATTTTGATGAAATCTGGCACATCGATATGTTTTGGTCCAGGGGCCAACACTATTGACAATGATTCGAATCGGACCAATAATATCTTATTTTGAAAAGTTACTATATGAATGAATAATTGTAGGGTGGTGTAGGATATTTTATGGTAAGCTGCAGCCCACTGCAGCTTTTTTACTTCCTTTTTTTTATTTTGAATGCTTAAACTTCTTAACGATTCGAGGAATTTTTGTTGCCTTTGGCTAACTATTTTGAAGTCAACGTAGCAGAATTTTTGCGACTTTGCTTTCCGTTTTCATTCTTAAAACATGGAATTGGCCGGAAAGTACCATATTTTACTTTTGAAGCCTCTTTGGTTGATGAGTTGTGCAGAGGCATTTGAGAGTTTGGGTAGGCAGAATTCTCCTAACAATGAATGCATGTCATCATAAATTTATTTAAATCAATTGATTAACTATTACGCTCGCTTTGTTGGAATATAAAAAATAAATGCAAGTTTTATTGAAATTTATTTCGTTTGCTTTCTGCAAGCAAAGGGAAACACGTAATATCATATTAATTGAGAAGAACAAGCAGAAATGAGTCGTCAGCGTTCATCCATGATGAAAATTGTGCATAGTTTGCTTTACGAAATGAGATGGAAACCTAATAACCATTCTTATGATGATGGGGTCCATCCATATGGTTTCTTAAATACATAACTTACTATTCGGGACTAAAGCATCCATTTGCAGTTGTCCCCGCTACTACTGCTGCTGCTGCTGCTGCTGCATTTACTGCTGTTGGTGTTAATATTTCCAAAGCGATGTCGTTCATAATCGTGCATTCATAGCTGGGTTGGAATTTCTCTTGCTCCGATTGTGGACGTTTTTGTATTTTTTCTCGATCTTGTTTATGTTTGCGATCAGCGCCTTTTAATTTGAAAACCTAGCAAAAAAAAGAGAGGCAAAGGAATGGAATGAAAAGAAAAAGTTAATTACAATTTTCTTACTTCTTTTTTACTAATTTTTTTTTGTAATGTTTTTCTTTCCTTGACTAACCTTAATTTGACAAGCGGCTGCATGTATGGGTTGTTTGATAGCACCACTACCACCATTTACACCTCCCCCAATGTTAAGTGCATTAGCTAATGTTTGTAAGCCATTGCTAGTGGGTGTTATGTTACCTACCTGCGTTGGCGATTGACCGGCTGTCATTGGCAGGGGCGATAATGGCGCCGGCGTAGGTGGCGTCTTTGGTCCAATTGTCGTATTAGTATTTGTATTTTCTATATAAGTTTCTATTTGCAAGCGAAAGGGTACACCTTTTTCGCCGCCGTGTTTCTTTGGCGTAAACTCGGTTGATATGCAATTGACTTTAATGTAAACACCAACTTCCTTCATGGGATCCCAGAAAATTTCCACAGTATTTAAATAGTTCGGATTCAATGACTGATTAACATGACAGAGACCATAAGATAGAGGAACATCGACTTCAATGATCCGTTCGCCGGGACGTGAAGCCTGCCATTGTTGCATTTGTTCACGTTCCATGAATTGTAAACGACGTTCGTGGAAACATATCTTAATGACACTCTGAAAATAAATTTTGTTTTTCTCAATTAGAAATGACCTCGTTAATGAAGAAGAAGCAAAAAAAAAAAAGGCCATCATAAGGCATTTTGAGCGAAACATAGAATATTTTGTTTTGCTTCGCCACCATTGGATCTTGAGCTCCCAGGCCATGTAGAAACAATTCTTCGCAATTAAAGCGTATTAAAATCAATTAAAGTATAATATAAATAAATGTTTAAATTCGAAGAGAGCACCAATACAATACAAATACATATACATACATACATATATATATATATATATATGCATATAAATGCACGTTATGTATGAAAAATATTTATGTTCTGGGGTAAATTAATTGTACTTTTATTTATTTTTATTTTTATTTTCATTTCTTTTTCATTTATTCCATTACATTTTTTTTCTTCCTTCACTTATTTATTGATAAGGAATAAAAAATATACAGTTCTATAAGAACATTATCGATGTGCATTGTTGTCTGTCTCTCAATACTGTTATGTCTCTCAACATTATATTTCCTGGACCTTGGTACGCGATGCCGATTTGTTGTGCGGTTATGTGTTATGTTATGTGTGTGTGTGTTTGTAAAGAGGAATAGTCTTCTCTCTTTCTTTTTGTTTAAAATCTTTGTCCATATTTCACTTATCTAATATTTGATAAAATTGCTAATAGCAAGCAGAGCCTATCTTTCTATCTATCTATCTATCATTTTAATAACACTTACTACTAATGTTAAGAACTTTCTAACTTCTCCGAAGTTAACTTAAGTAAATGTCTTTGTTTATGTTTATTTAACTCTGTTAAGCCGTCGATTAGCGTCTGTGAATGTACATTAAATGTAAGTGTCTACACTACAGTGTCTTAACTGCATTTGGCAATGGGGGTATTTTTTTATCTCTGGAGAACGTCTCGATAGCGAAGCATTCTAAGTATGTGTACCGTCATGGATATCATATCTCGACGGATGAGATGTCCATTAATTCAATGCAATCTGTTCAGAAGTCGCTTTTGTGTGGCTGCGTAATCTCCTGCCTATCGGGAAAAAGCAAAAAAAAAGAAGGTCTTGTCAACCAGCACAAATGTAGAAACAATCCATGTTACCGCGATCGAAAAAGAAAAGTATATGTTGCATGTTCTTCTCCTCAATAGACCGCTTAAGGGTTTAATTAGAGCTTAACTTTGGTAATAAAATGTTACGAAAATCACAAGTCTTGTAAAATGTGTTTGTATGAAAACTAAACGATCTTCTAAGGACCTCGATTGTAAAATTGTTAGAACCAAGTACAGTGCACCTGTCGCAGCAGCTGGCGGATTAACGACAATTCGCAAAGGTGAAGAGGGGTTAGCATGAAAATGTCACAAGAAAATTTCATATTTGATAACTTGTCTACAGCCAAAGAGTATTTAAGCAGAATATTTGCTAAAGTTAGTCGAGTTTTATGACATTCATACGAACCGGACCAAAGGAAGCATTGTCCATATAAGTTCCTGTAAATAATTTGCAAATAGATCTCGTAAGAATTGTAAGTAAGACCTACGTTAACCTCACAATCACAATTTTTTTTGTTGGTACGAACTTAAACCCAAAAGTAGGCGGATACAAACTTAAAGTCAAAAATGTCATTATACGTAACAGTATATTAACTCTATTACATACATACATACATACATACATAGCGTATGTAAAAGGCGACAATTCCTGCAAAATATCGAAAGTGATTGAAAGATTCCTTGATTTCATATTATCATTACTATGGAGGCGCCAAGGTTGCGCAGGTTTGTCGTGTCCATAACGCAGAAGCTTCATCAACATCAGGAAAACAGAAACGTTGTTGTTCTTTTCTCGGGAAAGTTCGATTTTGCAGACGATGCGTGCTCTGATCGTTTGAATCGGTGATAAAATCGAAAAAATTCTTAAACAAATTTAAAAGCTTCGATGTTTGTGACAGCGCTTCAAAAACCCCTTTTGAACGGGATAAAGGGAAATGCTCCACATTTGGGTAACACATGAATTAAAACTAAAGAACATTACGAGCAGAGTTTTCATCTGCGAATCGCGTCTAAAACCAAACAAACGCCATTGTCTGACGAGATCCATTGCGGACGTTGAAAAATGGGTGCCATATGGCGAGAATGCGCGAGAAAAATATAGACGAAGTGACATAAAGAACTTTAAAGCCCATGTTAACACCACATAAAATAGAGTCTGGTTTTAGGCGGGCGCTGCTCAAATTTGTTTAGTTGACTGATTTCATTCTCTATTGACAACAAGGAATTCGATTAAAGCGCATAATTAATATAAAGCATTCAGGGTCAATCAGGGTTGATTAGGGTTTTAAACTTGCGAACAGTGACTTGGCAGTCGGCCTGCTTTTGGTTTCATTCATGGATACGTGCTTTTTCTTACACATATGGACAGAAAAATAGGTGCGAGGTCTACTTTTCAGGTCTGCCTCTTAGAAATTGGAAAACTTAGCTTCCACAAAGCTCACATAACTCTTAACATATGGTAAAATTGTTCAAAATTAATTCCTGTAGTTCCACGTGAGTTAGTTCTAGCAGTAAAACCTTGAGGGCTTTTACGTTATTTTCGTAGGTTTATCAGCTGAACAGTGAAATAGGTGCGTCGTCTTCAAAGTCGTCTTAAAGGTAAATCGTATTTCAGGAAGGAAATGCACTATGCGAATTAATGACAGGTCGAGCACATCATTGTGGCCAGGAAGGAGGATGGCTAGGTCATCAGCTTCGGAATCAGGGAAAAACGTACAAATTTATCACGAGTGCGTTTAAAACGCCCGCAATATTGTTGAATGGCGCGGTTTTTTCTGCTTCCGATAATCGCATTATAATTTTAGCAAAGCGAGTACCGTTCAAGTCGTCTAAAGCAATTTTCAATGAACTTGGGAATGTTGTCCCACCCTGAACGGTTCGCCGACGTTTATTAGGTGCCAATCTACGTGGACGAATAGCTCAGAGAGTTCGCTTGCTCAGAAAAGTTAATTTGGGGAGGAGGATAAACTTTACGTTAACCTACAAGTATTTCTGCAAGCAAGTAGGCAAAGAGAAGTGAAGACACATACGTTGGAATGCCGCCGCAAAAATAAATTTATTTGAAAATGATGCGGGTAGAAGAAGGGTACTTCGGTCAAAACAGAAAAAAATTCCACATAAGATTTATTTGGGTTGGTATGGGGTACTTTTCTTGAGAGAATATCGGTCTAATACCTTTCCGAAAACCCTATGGTTACATTCGTCTATAAAAATGTATTGAAAAGTGTAATGTTACCGCATGACAAAGTGACGAATGCTATGGAAATTCTAGTAAGGTGGGGGTGGGGGGACTAAAGCGTCGTAGTCATGCTTCCTGCAGCAAAAAAAAAGTATTGAAAGACTACTAAGGCTTTACAAAATGGAATTCAATGCTAACAATGACCGCAATGAGACCAGTGTTCAGTTGTTGTTGTTGGCTAAGTGTTCTTTTTTATTTCTTTTCACATTGCACTTACCTTTAATATTTTATCGCGATAGAACGATAAATCGCCAATTTTTTTCAGTTTGATTTCGTAACTTTGCCCCTGATTCAAATAAGTGAGAGTGTCCTCGTTATTTTTTGTGGCGATCGAGGTGGCCGCAGCCAATATATACTGAAATCTAAGAATTATGCAGACACAATATTCGAGTTCGGTTCAAAAGAAACGATCAACAGAGACTCACTTATAGTCATCGGTATTAACGGAGGAATTTGTCGTTGTGTCAGCTGTAGTTGAACCATGATTGTTAGTAGCAGTGTTAGCAGCAGTGTTGCCAGTGGATGCAGCATTTTGTTCTATTTTACTGCTCCCAACTATGGTCAATAGTTGATGAGGTATTCCCGTACTGAGCCGACCTAAACAATTATATTGCAGCATATATTATAAGGTATCGAAAATTGTCAATAGCAATATTTATTTAAATTATATTTTTATTGTTAATAAGAAAAGGATTGTTTTTAACACTTAAGCTGATCACCATTTAGCAATGAACTGAATGAAAAGCATATCAAGTAAGTATAGACTATAAGTGCCTTTATACTGCTCTCGTTTCGAACGGTTAATATAACAATAAATTAACATTTTCGCTACCTGACTCACCGTTGGTTTTAGTTTGATGGGCCATGCAGCTAAGTTCGAAACGTGTACAGCAAAGTTTTTTAAATTTAATTTTGCAAAAATATTTTTTCATATTTACCGGGATCAAGAATATTATTAGTTTTATCTTGATTGACATTCTCCTCCGATAATTGTCCATTAGTGTTATTATTATTATTATTATTTTGAGGTGAACTACAAACACAATGATCCGTTTTGTGTTTTTGTATTGCCGTTGTCGTTATGGCCGACGAGGACGATGATTCCTGTTGATTAGTGATCTTTTCATTTTTTGAACCATTTATTCCAACGGAATTTTGTAAACTATTCAGTGATGTCTTACTAATTTTCAAATGTTCAGTTTGCGGCTCTTGCTTTAAAACCGTTAAACCCGGTGAAAATGGCATAAACGATTCACTTGAAAATTATGTAAACGTACAACAAGATTAAATAGATTCTTGAAGAGAGAGATTGCTTCGGTCATATGCCTCAATCTTTCATTTGGAAAGTCTTAAACGAAAGATGGACGGATCCATAACCGAAGATTTCAAAACTGATACCGGTCTCTGATTCTTGATTTCGAGTAAATTCGACAGCTGTGCGACAAGGTATGCATTCTTCTTACTATCGAATAAAAAATCTTTCGAGCGACATACTCACATTACGATCGAATGAATTAACTCGATATCGGGAACCATAAACCGTCCATTTTGGACTCTAAAATAAAGAAAGTTCAACTTACTTGTTAATATAAGAGTTAGTGTTGAAGTCGGCATTTAAATCGAAACCCAAATCGTCACTCCAAGTAGAGCGACCTAAAATGTATACATATATATATATATAAAGATAAATAGATTAGGTATCGATTTGACACGAAAGGAGTTTAAGTTTTTTCAAACGCTTTATTTCCCCTTTTTCCGCTTAGTTAGGAACTAAATAAATAGTTGCTATGATTAATAAAATATTAAGTAACTAAAACTTTATTCCGCGCGCAAGTGGTTGGGCCAGTGTACTGACCAAAAATTCACAGACAACTGTGGCACAAATTAGCTATGAATTGCTGATTATTCATGAAAATGTTTTCACTTCTCTTTACACCTTACACCACTCGCAATATAAGCGAATGTATGCGATACTGAGAAAGATTTCAGCTAGATCTAGCTTTTATTACGCCGATCAGTTTAGAGTCAGCTCCTTAATCGATTTAGACTTTTCTCTCTGTCCGTCCGTCTTGCTTTCTTGTGTTCAACCCACACGCAGTTTTTGAGATATTTTGATGAAGGACTTGAGCTAGATCCACCCTGTATTATTATTAAGCTTGCCTGTCCGTCCGTCTTGTTTTCTTGTTTTCAACCTACAAATCGTAATTTCTGAGATATTTTGATGAATTTACCGCGCATGCGTGGAACAGCCAGAAGGACTTGAGATAGATCCACCCTATATTATTATTAAGCTTGCCCATCCGTCCGTCCAGTTTTCTTGTTTTCAACCTACAAGTCGTAATTTCTGAGATATTTTGATGAACTTTGCGTAGATTTATGCAACACGCAAAAGAGCTTAAGCTAAATTCACCCTCACTAACATGAAACTTTTCTGTCCGTCTGTCTGGTTTTCTAGTGTTTAGTTTCAGTATTACAGGTTGCAATTTCTGAGATATTTTGATGAGATTTGGCATCAAAGCTTGATTGAATGCCGTTGAAAATGGTTCGGATCGAGCCACTTTTTCAACCACTTCCCTTATAAAGTTCCATTTTTAAAAGCCATTGCATGTGGTAACTGTAGGGATGTGTAAGGTATTTAATGGTGGATCGTGGCCCACTATAGTACTTTACCTTGTTTATCCTTTTACAAGGGTAAAAAAAACTATAATAAGAAAGGAGCAGAGAAAAACGATTAAAAAGGAGCGAACTTTACGAACGAATTAAGACGAAGAATTTATTCATTCACTTAATTTTCACACAATTTTCCTTCGCTATGTAATATAGTGGATGCAAACGCGGTCTCGAATCGAAGTCGGATTAAGAATCGCAGACTATATCGGCAACATGCGAACTTCTGAACGTTACAAATGTAACGATCACATCAGTAGACTTACAGAAAATAATACAAATCACTTGGAATTGAATTGAAAGGCTCTGGCTGCTTTAGATTAACTGCGTACTTCGCAGTAAAAACAATTGAGTTTTTTTTTTTTTTTTCATGTTTTCCATAGAAGCAACTCTTGTTGCGATGAAATCACTCTTTCTTCTACAATTGTTGTTCGCACTTTATGAAAGTTTGAACCATTCTTGAGGCATATTTTTAAGTATTTGTTGTTAAGCACTTGTTGTGTTCGTTAAAGAGTTGAAGATTATGAGGAATAGATATAGATATCTTTAATCTGCTTTGCACTCAGCAGAGATACTAAATTTATGAAGAACTGCGAGTGAAGTAAAAGCGAATCGATGAAGCTTTCTTTAAACATTCAAAATCAATAATCAATCAATCCTAAGCAAAAGCTTTACATACCTGAAAAAGTATTCTGATAACGAGAAATTCGTCGATTATGAATATTATTGTTATTGTTATTGTTATTGTTATTGTTATTATTGTTATCAAAATTTGTAAACGAATTATTCATTTTATTGGTTTAAGGTTCTTAAGCGACGTCATCCGGACGATATTTCATAAATAAATGAGCAGCATTTCTATTCGGTTAGTTGCATCCTTAAAGGAAAATGTTGAATGAGACTATTTCACGATTTTTTATGTGAATTTCTTGTTCATCATTATTTTAATAAATTATTTACCCCAATTATTGGTATTCTGTGCAATTTGTTGAACATTCGTAATGCAACTGAAATATTTAGTGTCTGGCTGTCATTTTTGATAATAAAAAAATCAACCAAAAAAAAAAAACAAAAAATATAATAAAAAAAAAAGTGAAAAGGAAATTGAAAAAAAAAAAATAAAAATTGATTATAAAAATCCAATAAAGTGCAAAACGTTTCTTTCCCCAAGTATAGAAAATGTTATAATTTACAATTAATTTAGACAACGCTTGATAATTTTTCTAATCTTACAAAAGTAAAAATCATATACGAATGTATATATGTATGTATGTATGTTCATATGTATATGTATTTAGTGAATATTTAAACTTTTTGTCTACATTTGTGTAACAAACGGCTAATGAATGAAAACAAAAGAAAGATAACTTAAAACATATTTTCATACCCACCACTCCGTAATGGAAATATATTCATTTTCCCAGTCGGTTTGAAACACTCACGTTTCCCTTCCGGTTTTGTTAATAGAAAATTTTCTTTCATTATGACTTACACTACTTGTGGTCCAAGGGTACATTAAGTTCAAGTGTGCATGTATGTAATATTCAGAAAGTATTGAGATAGATCCAAGTAAGCTTGTCCGTCCGTCTTTTCATCCAATTTTTGACATATTTTTTAATGAAATTTTTTACATCGACCTGTTTTTGCCAAAGGGAAAATTACGGCTTCCTAACTCGGCCTCTTGGTTTCCACACGGCTTGTGGTATCCGGGTATATCTGGGGTATATCTGGGCCAACACACAATTCGCACACAATTTAGAATCACTTTCTAAAGCGATCTAAGCTCGTCTGCCCGCTTGTGTCTGTTATATTCTTGCGATGAACCTATGGGGCGCGATTTTTGATTTATTTTGATGAAATTTCGTACATCGATCTGGTTTGGCGCAAAGATGAACGCTATTGAAAATGGTTTCGATTTGACCACTTTTTCGACCATTTCCTATATAACGCCTAATTTTGAGAGGTTGTGATATGAGCGAGTTTCGTGTAGATGTACGTAAGCATCGGTTTCTTAGTCCGTTTTTAGACTCTGCACCATTTGTGGTATAAGGGTATATTAAGTTTGTGCAGATGTATGCGACATCCAGAAGGAGTTGAGATAAAGACATCTTTCATTTAACCGATCGGGTTCAGAATCACTTTCTGAATCGATTTAAGTTCGATTTGTTCGTCTTGTTTTCCTGTGTTCAACCTACAAGCCACGATCTCCAAGATATTTTGATGAAACTGAAAAGTTGTCATATGAATAATTGTAGGGTGGTGGAGGGTATTTAATAGTCGACCGTGTTTTACTATAATATCTTTACTTGTACTTCGGAGTCGAACAATTGTGAACGAATAAGTTTGAACGTAGCGCTCACAGCCGGTTTAGACAGAAATTTTATAGGAAATCGTAAGTCGTCCGATTCCTTCATGCGAAACAGAACTATCTCAGACAATCAGATACGAGCTGAATAAGCCAAGGCAATGATGAAAAGGATGCACTTTAATATGCCGCCCACTTTTACCTCTTTACACATTAACAATCAAAATACAATATTCTCAAGTTCCCATTGAAGGCAGCAGCGGCAACTTGGACAAAGTAGATTTAAAAATTAATTTGATGACTGACTGACTGACTGACGGGCCTTAGTAGTAGTGACAATCGCTAATGTAATTTGAGAAGATCTTCCGCTTGATAACAATTTTAATGAACGATTTGTAAAATATAAATTTCTAATAAATATGTACATCGATAGTAATTGATTTCCTTGCAGCTTCACTTTGTGACCCAAATGAAAGTTTATCAGTTTAGTGTTCAATAAAGTAACTAATGATGAGAAGTCACTTTAATAATTAATTTATTCATTTAAAATGTAAGAAAATTCTTTCATTCGTTCGTGTTGAAAAGGACAGAGTGAGTAGCCAACACATCGAAGTCACCCGAAGATAAACAATTGCAACAATTGTTTTATACGCGGCCAGATGAGTCCGATCGAGACGTCTTTTTTCAAGCAATAACTTTTAAAATATCGAAGAGTTTTATATCAAATTTCAGATCAACATCTACAGAGAGATAGAATGGTATCCGATAGGTGTGCCTTTAAAGTTTGATTCGCGGGACACGAACGTGCACATATGCACGTGGGTCAAGCGACTTTGATGTGTTTTTGCAACAATGTTAGGTGCAACAACGAAAGCGCACAAACGATTGAAACGGAAGGAGAAACCTTATCAAGTGCAGTTATACTTCATAATGCGTTTGGCTTTTCCCAAACACAACATACGTCCATCCATCATCCTTTGGTGATAACAAAGACGAACGCTATGAAAAATATGAGCCAAGCTGATAATAACATTTAACTATAATCGAATATATATATATATATATACCCTAATATGATGAGTGATTTATAAATAAACTGAAACTGTCAATAACTGAATAGGAATATTGATAAAGACTTTTAATACATAATTTGTAAACACTACGCTATTTCCGTAAGTAACAGAAAGACTTTCACCAGTGAAGACAAAACGACAACCAATTCCAGGATGTAATATACTGTAGGACCCACCTACCTACCTGTACAAGATTATGGGCTCTCTATCTAATTGATAGCCGTTGAAGCATAATTAAAGCGGGAGATCTCTTCCGCTGCGTTTGTATAAAATTTAAATTTCCATTGTTTACAGTTTGACTAAAAGTACGACAATTTTTTTTGTCGCCCAGAAAGGAAACGTAATGCAATAATTTTTAAGAAAGTTGTTGAGCATATTTAAGTATATATTATATTATGTATATATTAAGTATATATTTAAGTAATAAAAAGAAATGTATTTTGAAAAAAATGAAAAAGGAATTTTTGGTTAATCTATCTATAATAGTGGAGCCTATATTTAGTGGGACCTTGAAATATATTGATTTTTTTTTTAATTGGTAAGCATTTTGCCAACGGGAGAATATTTATCACTGATAATACATAGTTTGACGGACCGATAAAAGAACAGACGGACATGCTTCGGTGCACCGTGAATTCAAAACTGACCAAAAATTCAAACACCGTTTTTGAAGCTTATCACTTCGTGTTATAAGAATATTGAATAATATATTCAGTTTTTGTACACTATAACACTGGGTAGCACTTCGTGTTATAAGAATATTGAATAATATATTCAGTTTTTGTACACTATAACACTGGGTAGGCGTGGCCAATTTTTTCCATTTCTGTACCAGAACTACAGCGTCGCACATACAATACGCGGTCCGATTTTTCCAGCTGTATCTGCTGATATTTGTAAGTAATGAGCAAAAAACCAATTTGTTATTTCATTTGAAAAAGAAAGATATGTTCCCAGTTTGCGTGTTACTATAGGCGTGTCCTTCGACTAATTCAATCCATTTTCAACACCAACCTGCATGCAAGAATTTGCAGTGTTTCTGCTAAATTTGAAGACGATATCTTCATTTTGCGTCCAGGAGAATGTTTACAACAGACATTACATGGATGGACAGACACACAGATAGACGGACGGACATGCTTAAATCGATTTAGAATGTGATGCTGATCAAGAATATATATATATACATTGTGGTGTCTCCTTCTGGGCGTTGCAAACGTTTTGACAAAATGCATATGCCCTTCGGTGACGGGTATAACAATGGTCTTGTCACCTCAAGCCCGCATTTATCAAAATATTTTGCACTGTAATCCATGCGTTTGGGTGGTGACGGGGAAGAAAGGAGGAGGGTGTCAAAATTTTCCAAAAATCTTGCTCTCCATTCATTCAGGTATTCATGTCAAATTTCTTCGTAAAGGCTCAGAAAAATTAAAAAAAGTCTTCATAGGTGATGATTATTTCACCTACTTACCTACTTTACATTCAACCTGTTACAGAGCGCGTGTATAAAAATATTCGCGTATTAACTTTTCTTTATCTCTTGCCATCAACCAAACGTCGTACGCAGTTGTACCGCATAGTAATTTAATTTACATAATTTATTGAGAATATTTTCAATTCGTTTCAATAAAATTAATTGTGGATATAAAAAATATACGAATACGATTTAATTTTTTTATTTTTATTTATTTTTTGGATCGTCGCCCACGTATTATGTTGCGTAAGTATACTAAAAGTCGAGTTAAAATTTTATATAAAACTTTTTTTCCCAATTTCGTGCAATTTTTGTGACATAACATAATTTATATAGAAATTGTGCAGGGAATTACTTTAAAATCCATGTAAATTACAACTAAGAAAATTTTATTCGACCGCGACCGAGCCTTTTATACCCATCACGGCTTAATGCTCATCAACAGTATGTAGACTTTATATGGTCTCTGAAGTTTTTTTTCTAAGTGCAGCAAACGTTTTGATAATGGAATGCAATTTCAATATTCTATAATATTGAGTAGGCGTGGCCGATTATTTCGGTTTTTGTACAGGTGCGGCAAGACCGTCCAGGCAAATTTTTATCTTAGTGTCTGTTAAGGTTTGTAAGTAACGAGCCTAAAATCAAATTTCCTTCCTTTCTGAAAACAGTTCAGGTCCCAAGTTATACCGGTTGTGTTCTTTGGCCGATATCAATTTCAATACCAATTTGCGTGCAAGAACTTCTCATGGTTATACCAAATTTGATGTTGATTCCCGCATTTTTGCGCCCAGGAGAACGTTTATTATAGACGTTACAAAGGCAAACAGACAGACGGACAGCTTCACTGGCTTTATCGAAACAGTTTTAATTCTGTACGCTGGCAGACTCTTGCAGAAATTTCCAACATTTTTGCAAAAGGTGTAAGGGTATATTAAGTTTGCGTGAGCGTATGCAACACCCAAAATGACTTGAATTAGGGCCACCTTTTCTGAATCGCTTCTACAATATTTTTCTGAATCGATTTAAAGTTGTTTGTCCGTCTGTCTGTTTATCCGTTTTGTTTTCTTGTGTTTAACTCACAGGCAGATATTTTGATGAAATTCGGCACACTGACGTCTTTTGGCCGAAGGACAAACGTTATTGAAAATGGCTGGGATCCGATCACTTCGGCATCTTATTTTGAAAAATCATTACACTAATAAGCAAATTGGTGTAGGGTACTTAACGATGGGTGGTGGTCCACTTGCTTGTTCCAATTTGCTTTGTTTTTTTCCTATCTTAACATTTTATTTCCAGATGAGAGAGAACTGCTTAACCTAGCACATTGAATTTTCCTAATTTTCGGACGGACAGATCGAGAAGGAGGCTCACAATTGTGCAAAGATTCGAATCGATAGCATATGCATATGTAATACATGTAGTCTGCAATTGTTGATATCGGGCCTTAGATGCTACGTGATGCTCATACACTGTCATCTTTGGGTGGAGGATGTCAAGATTTTTCGAAAAACTTTCAGTTAGTTACAAACTTTGCATTATCTTGGCAGATAAAATGTTGTTACGGAAACTAATAACAATGGCCGTAAAATTTTCTTTATATAAATCATTCTTAATATAACATAATTATATTATTTATTTATTTATATTTTTTTGGTTTGTCAACAGTGAAATAGAAGAATGTATATATATATATATATATGCAATAAGAATAATTTTACATACAGACCAACGGTGAAATCTGCGCTCAGTAATTAAACAACTGGAGTAAGGGTATAATTGAAATATATAACTAAATATAAAAAACGGACATTTTTATTGGAACGATGTGATGTTGATGATGATCATGATGATGATGATGATGATGATGATGATGATGATGATAATGATGGTGAGGAGAGCTTATCGGCATATGTTTGTTTTGCTTAATAATTGTTGTGATAACCGTCAAGTAAAGTCTAGATTATCTAGAGGGCATATTATATTACAAAAAAACAACAACAACAACAACAACAACAACAACAACAAATGCGAAACGCTTTCCTTTATAAAGAAAAATATGGAAAGAAACTGAAAAAGTTAAACAAAATATATATATTTTTTTTAATTTAGTAAATATTTCAAAATTTAATAAAATTATTAAATAGTTCAAGGTCTACGAAGCAGATGTACTTTTATTGCATTTTATATCCATACTGAGAGGATATGTTAATTCATCGTTCCATATGTAACAACAATATCTACACGAACATTCTTCATCGGCATGATGTGAGAGTGGGCAAGAGAGAGGGAGAGATGGAGAGAGGGAGAGAGAGAGAGAGAGAGAGAGAGAGAGAGAGAGAGAGAGAGAGAGAGAGAAGCCTTGATTTTTGTACCTCTCTACTCCTATATCGTGGTGGTGCTCCTACGCGCATCGCGCCCGTAAGGCTTCCACTCCATTTCCAAACGAATCGTAACAATTCATATCGAAAATGGTGTTCCTATGTATAGGTATATCTTACGCCACTTGTGGCATAAGTATTTTGGCCCAACGACGAACGTTATTGAAAATGATTGGATTCGAAGCAGTTTTTCTATCATTTCCCACATAACGCTTATATTGAAAACTCGTCGTGCTTATAGTCGTAAATGAATAAGTGATATAGGGGTTTGAATGGTTGACCATGGCCCACCATAATGTTCTTATTTGTTTGTTAATAAAAATAAATGATTTTTTTTTTAAAGAAAAAATGATTTATATGAATGTTATGTAAACATTACATACAAATAAATTTTCGAAATGAAAGATGGTCGTAAGAAAAATAAGTACTTTTATGCACCCACCACCGACGGATAAGGGATATATTCGTTTTGTCAAAACTTTTGCAACGCTCAAGCAAACTTCAGATATCCAACAAGGAATTCATGATCAGCATCAAATTGTTTGGGTGGCAAAAATGCATCAATTGGCTGAAAATTTGGCACAAGCATTGGAAGTTCCTGCACGCAGGTTTGTATCTAAAATGGCATGAATCGACCAGAGGACATGCCCACAGCATTAGGTAAGAAAAGTTTGTCACTCAGAAACTGCAATAATAAGTATTTGCAAATTCGATGGTAATAGAAAGGTTGTGGGTATACAAGATGGTGATGGACATCAAAAGTTTCTGCTTAAAGCAAATGTAAGTTCTATTAAAAGTGCTATGGCTTGGTTCTTAGTACAAACATTCTCTCCATAAGGATGAAATTGTGAGTCGAAAGTTATAAGCTCTGACCACTTATTTGTTTGTCCTCCTTTATCCTTCCAGACTTGATGGTAGCTCGTCTTAAAATTGCAGAGAGAAGGTGGAAGTTTAGCAGACATATTGTGGAACTGGAAATGAATTTGGAAAATACGTGTGATCGGCCTAAATAAATAAGCAAATAAAAGACTCTGACATTTACCATAGAGGATTTTGGTTAAGAGTTTGGTAAAAACTTTTTTAAGAGACCATCTATAGGAACAACATCGAATTATGACTTTTTATAAATTGTAATCTAAAGTAATTCTTTAGCGGATTAAGTTGACAAATTAAAAAGCAGTGTTTTCGTTTAGATTGTCTTAAGTCAACCATTTTTAGTCATTAGTATGAGCGATCCAACCTCGGAATATAACATATACATAATATTTGTTCAAGATTTTCTTCATCGCAACTTAAAGTGTCAGTGGATAACGACCGGGTGAAACATATCTCTTAATGTAATACATTGATCAATAACTTTCGGGAGTTCGACTTTATTTTGTCAACGTGCGGACGTATGTAACACGCAGAAGCACTTAAGATAGACCCCACTTTTATTAAGCCGACCGATTCAGAAAATGATTCTGTTTCTAAGCCTGTCTGTCCATCTTTCCGTATGTCCATCTGTTATCTATTATCTATGTCAATTTGTATTCAACCTACAGATTGCAATTTTTAAAATATTTTGATGAAATTTGCTGCACTGAAGTGCACCTATATGTTACTCCCGACATTTAATGATCGCTGTCTTATTATGTGTCGTAAATAAATGATCGAAATGACATGGCAATGTTTTGGCAGACGTCATTTGACGCTTAGCACTTTCTAAGAAAATTACCGAACGGGCACCTACATGATGATCCCGAAAATTATTGATCGCCATATCATTATGTGTCATAGATAAATGATCGAAATGGCACGAAGATATTTTGGCAGACGCCGTTTCAGGCTTAACACTTTCTAAGAACAATATTCAGTGTGCACCTATATGATGGTCCCGAAAATTATTGATCGCTGTCTCACTATATGGCGTAGAAAGATGATGGACAAGCAAGATTTCTTTCTTTTCACAAATGTTAACTAAACGTCAACATGTTATTTGGTATTGTGCATTATTTAAATCAATATTAAACAAACAAGAATTGATTATTTAAACATATTTTTATCATGTTGTTAACACCTCTTAAAAGCCTTTTCTCTTCACGCTTTAGTTGAATTTAACACATATTTTTCTTATTTTTTTTATTGTTATTTTTCTTTTTTGGAAACTATTGCTTGAAAACACTTTGTACGATTTCTTCAAATCTTTTTTAATTAATAAGATTTTAAACTTTTTAAAATTTATAAAATTTCTTGTAGAATTAATTGATTTATTCATAACTTACCGCAGGTTAGCTTTTCACGTTTATATTTCTCTTTTTCGGTGTTATGCTGTTGCTGTTGCTGTTGCTGATGCTGTGTGTGATGATGATGCTGATGCTGCTGTGTTAGTTTATTCATTAACTCGTCATTATGATGTTGGTTTATAGAATTTTCCCCATGATTGCTGCCAATGTCGAGTGAATCCCAATCCATTCGTCTTTTACGTGAGCCGCTGCTGTTCGTGTAAATCGTTTGCACATTTATTATTTGTGGTCCTGGTGATCCCTTCGATTGATCGTCTAGTGAAAATACATAAGTAAATGACATGATATTGCCTTGCAGCTTAATTTTTAATAAGGAAACGAGAAGATGAACGAATGGACGAATATCTTACCTGGCCAGGATTCCTCGGAATTCGGTGGTGAATCAACAAATGTCAACACTTGTTCATAATCAGTAGTGAGATGCGAATGAAATCCATTCATTAAATTACGATTCGTGTAATTTGTGTGCTGCTTGAAAAGAGAGGTAATTCAAAAAAAAAAAAAACAAAAAATTATTACAAAATATATATAAAAAGATTTAATATATATATATATATATGGTTAAGGCAGAGTGAATTCAACAAATGAGATTTTTATTTATTTATTTCTGTTTTTTTTTGTTAAGCTTTTGGTCTATTAATAGTCTTAATAATTTTTCTCATTTATGATTTTGTTTAATCCACTACGTATGTAGTTCAACGCTGTAGTCCGAACTCAGACCGTAAACTGAAAACTTTCCGTCTCGCTCTGTCTTATCATCGTGAATGCGTCCTATGCGTTTAAGCAACAAAATCATCCTGATAAGCATTTTCAATATTTTCTATTTTGCTTTGTATTTATGCTATACATGGACATGTACACATATGTATATGTGTATATGTGTGTATATACTATGAATTTTTTTGTATTATTTTTTGTTTTTAATAAACCGAATGACTGATCATTTAGTTCTAATCAGTATAAAACAGTAAACTTTCATCACAAATTCATTAATCATATACAGTTATTGAGCCAGTTATATATAGAGTACCTTCCAAGTGTGCACTTATTATCAAATAAGTGTAAAAGCAAAACATTTCAAAGTTTCTTTTCGAATGTAAACAAATCAAGTATTTGTCGACGTTAAGCTTCAAGTGTCGATTAAATATTAACTAAAACTCTTCGAAAACCCACATAAGATAGCTTCCAATACAATCGCGGAGGTGATATAGTTCTAAAATGCTAAAAATATTGCTTCTTATATCCTTCACCTAGGGATGACAGGAATTATATTAAATTGATCCTTTCACATCCACAAATTATGGACTTAATCATCTATGATGATATCCATTTGCCTGTCCGTCCGGCTAGCATTTGTTTGTTGAAAACTGACCTTTAATCTCTAACATAATTGAGGGAAACACTTGACAGCACAACAGATACCTTCAAAATCGCCTAATTTTGACAACACTAACCCTAAGAGGTCACACTGCGGCGCGTGTAAAAGATGACAATCCACAGATAATTAAAAAAGAAAAAGCAGCATTGTAACGTTTTTGAAAGTAATTGAGTTTTGAAAAAAGCCAAAAGTCTGTATAAATGTGCTTATATTACACGATCGCATCGATCATCGATCACCCAACTCTTCACGGGTTTGTGAAAAAGTCACAGTTTTCACGGTGCAAATGCTTTCTTAATAGCAGCAGTACGCAAATGAATGGAAAAGTTCGCAATTAAAGAAATGGCGCACTTTGGTCGAACAATCGATGAGATTCTTCAAGAAGACTGAGAAAGCCCGGTATATGTCATCTTCTTGTATCGGAGCGAAGTTAATCAATAATCAAAGATTAATTTTCAACCATTTGGGAAATACTGCATACAAGAAGAAGCTCTACGATTTGAGTATCAAAATTATGGGCGGTAATGACTGAAAAGTCACAAAAGACAATTCGTTGTCTTGTTTGGGACAAAAAATAAATCCTCCATCGTGAGTTACTCCATTGATTTTTTGTTGACAAATTAACTCAAATCGATTAAAGCGCGCAATTGAGACAAAACGTCCACAATTCATCAATAGGGGGGTTGATAATATATTCATCACGGAAGTCGTACATGGCTCAGATCTTTAATAATTACTCCGCATAAATCTCTACATAATGCAAAGGAGACGTTAAAAGAAATCTTTGAAAATCACTTGCTTCAGTTTTTCTCTTAGGAATCAACGATTTTCTAAAATGACGACATAATAGTTTAACCAAAAAAATAATAAAAGACTACCGTGCTTAATGGAACCTGCTTGATTCATACAAAATGTAACAAAAATGTGTTGCGTTTTAATCAGATGGCTGCCGCGACCTGCACTCGCGCGAAAGTGCCCTCGAATTGTGTCGGAAAAGCTGAATATCTGAACACGTGACGAGTATACTCGTCATAGCACAAGATATTGTAATTCCTCCATGACAAGTATAGCGAAGGAGAAACTCCACGAAATTTTTTCTTACCAAATATTTTGGGCATTTTAGGATATTAGGTTGGTAGGGAACCAAGCTATCAACGTTTTAGTCTAAAGGGTATACAAATTGTTGGCTTGTGTCCACTGTCCTAACTACTTCTCATTACACGAAGTATGCTAATGATGATTTTAATGCGATCTTATATGCGAGGAGGTACGCAAAATTGTAAAACGATTCCTACGCAGTTTATCGCTGCTAAGCAGTTCGACTTGCTTCGAAGGATTCTAGATATTGTTCTTCTTTTTCCCCAAAAGTTGTGAAATTTTCGTCTGCTAAGCAGTGAGACAAACTCTCATCTGAAATGTGTGTATGTTGCGATTTTAATAATTGATGGGAGGTGAGAATGCTGAGCACCCTTAGATCAATGGAACATTTCGCCTACGTTAAGAATAACTTAAATTTTAATGTCTACCTTCCGTAAGGAGATATAAAGGTTAAATCTTTTCGCTTTCATTTCATTCCCCGTAGCGGAATTGTTGTCGGAACATTTACTTTAAAATGAAGTTTGTTTCACAAATATATTGATTGGATCAGGGAGTTAAATATGATAAATAAATTTTCCCCCTTATTTTTATATATATTATAAAGTGTTTTCCTTATGGTCTTCTTCTTTTTCTCAATTCAGCAAATCAATAATAGTTGAAGATACGCTATCTTGTGTAAGAAAGTTTCAATGTGAAGTCGAAGTTTTTCCTCATTTTGCTAATTTTATAGACATCTTACGCTAGACATAAAATATTCTTACGGAGATCCCAAATCCAGTTCATTCCGCAAATAATAAATTCCTTAGAGAGGGAAAATCCAAGTGCACATTTGCGGCGCGTCATGCAGCTGCCGGCCGAGGAAAACGATTAGCGAAAAAGCAGGTTAACGGATTAAAAATGAAGCCATGAACTTAGGTAATAGTAATACGTTTGTAAAAATGTATATAAATAGACTATTTGCGGAAGGCAGAGTCAGTGGGACAAAAACATTTGAGTCGAAAAAGAATATTAGAGTGGCGAAATCGAAAGTATCGTCAAAGTAAAATGTAAATAACCCTGCCCTTAAAGAAATTGACTGTAAATAAAGAATCTTGTAGTGAAAACGTGCAAGTATATTTCTCTTAAAAAGAATATCCACGATCTAGTGATCTAGAACCCTATCTGAGAAGAGCGGATTTCGTAATAATATTTTATCTTGGATCAAACAAATGCCAAGTGTTGTCAAAACTAGAACATAACTTTATTAACAAAGCCCCCCCGCCCCGTCCTCCTCCCCTTTTTATAAACAATTTCAGTTTTTGGGAGACTCTGATATGAATTCTAAGAAATATTAGAAATCATGCGGTGCCTGCGTTCATTGAATATAATCGATTTTTACATTTACGTTTATTGAAGTGAGGAGAAGGGACTCTTGAGCTTGAATGCTAATATTTGCTTGCTGAATGAATTTGACTATCGGGAGAAGACACTTCTTCTGCTACTTCATTGTTCCATGTCAACGAGTTGTAGCACACGCTCACAATTCCCTAACATCTCCAGCTTAGCTGCTTTTCCAAAAACTCAATTTTTTGTACAAACAAACGAACGTTTATTTTGTTTTATTTTTCTTACTTCATAAGAAAAATCAAAAAGCGATGCAGAACACTACTTAAAGAAATTTACTGAACTGTTCAGACCCAGTTATTACAGTACGAACTGCTTAATTAAGAAAATTAAGATTTTAAACGGAAACCATTGGATGTATACGGCGTCATCTTACACAACTAAGAAAATTACATATGTGTCAAGGAGATACGAAGGGATACGGAGAGAAGATACGTTATTATAAGAATTTTTAGATTTCTAGATTGAATTTAAGACTTAAGGTTTATACCGTTCTTTTTGTACCCATCACCGAAGGATGAGGGATAAAATCATTTTGTCATAAGGTAACTTTAGAAACCCCACAAATTATATACATTCCTGATTAGCATCAAATTCTAAATCGATGCAAACATTTCTGTCCATCCGTCCGTCCAACACTGTAATCTCTGTTCTAACTATTCTCTTGGCTGCAAAAATGAAGCTAAAACAAATCTGAAAAATTTGGTAGAAACATTGGAAGTGCTTGCACGTAGGTTGGTATTGAAAATGGGCCAAATCGGTCGAAGGGCACACGTACAGTACCATCAAGGGAATCAGAAATTGATTTTTTGCGTATCACTCATAAACTACAACACATAAGTCTACAAAAGTTTGAAAGTATATTCTATGGGCGATGGAAAAAATTTACCACGCCTACGCGATATTATAGTTTATTAAAATTTAATTTATTTTTCAATACCTTTATAAAGCGCGGAAACAAGCTTCGAAAACCCCAAATTCTTAGCCAGTTTCAAATTTGGAATACACCTAAACATATCCCTCTGCCCGTCTGTCCATTTATCTGTCTGCGTAATTATGTAGTATTTGTGGTAAAGATTCTCCCAAATTTGCAAAAGATCTTGGAAGTGACTTCAACTTTTCCAGGACACGCCTACAACGTCCACGCTCTTATGTGACAACAGCTTTTATTTTGAAATTAGAAAAAATCATCCGCGCCATCATCCATACTAGAGAGCATGAAAATGTAGCTCTTTGACATGTTTTGTCTTTGTAACGTGAATAGAATAACGGGTGTAAAAGATTCGGTCACGGCCGAATATGATTTTCTTATTTGTTGTTTTTCCCTTTTTCTTAAAATTTTTCTAAAATTCTTTCTCCTTACACAAGTGACTGTTTCTTTCACTAAAATAAACCCTAACTAAAAATTCAAACTGCATAAGTGCTGCACATGTCGACAATATGGACAATAAAAATAAAGTACGATTTTGTTTTTAAAGTAAAGAAAAATGATATTTCAATATTTTCACATTTCACTATAGGGAGTTATTGACAACAATAGCGTTTCAGTCACGTTTGACTGAGGTTTAACGAGCAAAAACTCTAAGTAGGCTACAGCTCATTATTAAATGCCCTGCACCGCCCTTACATTTGTTCATATAGGGACTTTTCAAAATAAGACATTACATGAGAAGTGATCGAAAAAGTGGTCCGAACCGAGTGATTTTCAAGAGCATTCTTTCCGGGAGCCAGAACAAGTGCATTGTATCACATTCCGTCGAAATATCTCAAAAATTGTGGCCCGTAGGTTGTATACAAGGAAAAAAGATGAATTGACGGACGGACACATTAAATGTTAAATTAGAAAATGATTCTCAATCGAGCGGTATCATAAAAGGTGGATCTATCTCAAGTCCTTCTGGATTTTGCTTACTTAACAATATTGTACCTTGTGCCTTGTACCGCAAGTGGTGTAAAGTATAAAAAGAATTTTGACCAATTATTAATCCTGGCAACGGATAGGAATGATTAGGAACCACCAACACCGTATGTAAAAAAGGAAAATAGATAATATTATCATCACACTATAAAAGTCCGCAAAGCATTGGCTTTTGTTGTCATTTTATATTCCCAGGCTACACGTCAGACTGACTATGTTTTGAAAAGCCTTTAATGCCTGGACGTAGAAGTTAATAAATATTTTGAAAGCGTGTGACGATACATTCGAGCAAAGACATCTACCACATCTCTTTACAGAGGTCTGTAAATGTTCTAACAGAGCTCTGTCAAATATTTTAAATTAAAATGTAGTTTGAAAGCTTACTCCGTCCTTATTAAGAAACGTAAAATACTTTTGTGGCCTCCCCATAAATCTATATGAAAATACCTTTCAAACAAGGTCTGAGGCCTACAGTACCACCTTAACGGAGGACACCTCTGTTTTTCAAAAGGAATACAAAATTAGTTCTTTGCTCATCGCTCATAAACTATAGCAGATAAATGTGCTACAATTTGAATGCATATTCTATGGACGATGCTGTAGTAGCTGTAATAAAATGGAAATGGAACTGACCTCGCCTACCCAATATAATAGTGTATCAAAATTTAATTTTTTTCCACACATCCACAACATGCAGAAACAAGCTTCAAAAACCCCATAACGGATATAAATTCTTGGCCAGGTTCAAATTTGGAATGCACCTAAATACGTCCGTCTATTCGTTCATATGTTCGTCTGCACGACTGTGAAGTGTACAAATTTGTAAAAGAATTTGGAAGTGACCAGTACTTTGTAAAAAGGACACGCCTACAGAAAATCAGCCGCGCCTTCTCCTTATTACAGAGTATGAAAGCTTAATACTTTTATTTTTTCTTGTCTTTTTTAGGACACCGATGACAGGTCCGCTCACATCGGAATATAATTTTCTTTTTTCTTAGTTATGATAATGATTAGCAATCTGTGGAAGAAAAGTTATGGTCTTCCGAATGAAAGACAAATATGCAATCAGTAGACCACATACTAGCTCGCGTTCCAGGTCTTTGTGCGTTTTAAGAACAGGATTGCATTGCACAACGATATGAAAGAGTCCGTCCTTCAATGTACCAGTTAGTAATATTTAACTCGTTTGGTTTATGTACTTTGTTACACACTGTACGATCGATTAACTCGATCATATCAAAATCTCGTACTTAATGGCAAACAAAAAATTGATCGCGAAACAAAGTTTATGCGCAGAAAACCTATGGGAATTGAATTCATATGGTATTCCTGTGATGGAGCTGGGGGATTGCAAGTTAATTTTCGTCTTTTGTCTTTATTGGTTAGGGTTTTTCTTTATCTGATCGAACGATACAAGGAAGAAGAAGAGGAATGCATGTTACTAAAACGAAATAATCTTTTTCTTTAAAACGATTACTTGAGAGGAGTATTCATAGGTAACTTTGTTATAAACCAACTTAGGAATAACAAAATAAAACATTAGATCTCGAGTGTAACCGGACTTCTCTACTTTTATAAAGGGACGAGTGTTGAATCGCCCATAAAATGTAAAGCAATTTTTATTGTTGTATATATTGAAGTTTATGAGTAACAAGTAAAAATCCAACATTAACACTTTTTGCTTTTGCAAAACACAAGTTGTCTCAGTTTATTTTGTACAGTAGGCGTGTCCTTTAGCCGATTTGGTCCATTTTCGTTACCAAGCTGCTTACAAGAATTTGTTATAAGTTTACGAAATTTGCAATCAATGCCCGAGTTTTTGAAATCAGAAGAATACTGAGCATTGGCATCGTCACTGTCAGGCAGATGCACGGACGCGGGTAGAGGACGATTGAACAGTTGATATTATCCAAGAAAAAAAATAATTTATAGCACCCATGAAGCTTCTTTCTAGGTTTCGAAATGGTTCGACAAAATAAACATATTTCGACAATCGCGACGATAGTTGTGACACGTTAGAAAGTCATATTCGGCTGTGATCGTACCGTTTACTTTTATCGCTTCTAATACTTTATAAAGTATGTGGTGGACGTGGTCGTCTAGTAGCCTTCTGGATTCGGATTTCAACGTCACCATGTTTCAGTGACTTTTTTCATCAGACAGATTATTAGGGTTAAATGTAGATATAGTTAAGTAGAGCGGGTTTATGTTTATTCGCAAAAAACTTTCAAAATAATCGGTTTTGTGGTACGTAGTAGTAGTGATGCGTAATTTTTGAAATCGAAGATCAAAGTGAGCTTACGTTTCACTTTGTTCACGTTCACGTTTCACACGCTTATGTTTCACTTTTTTACCTCAAAGAAAACAAAAGATCTGCCGAAGCACATAGAGAAATGTGGGCTGTGTACGCAACTAATGCTGTAAGAGAACGCACTTGTCAAAATTGGTTTGCGAAATTTCGTTCTGGAAAAATTTTCAGTGAAAGGTTTACCATATGAGGACACATAACCATTCGTGAGATTGTGGAAAAAATCAAATTTAGCCACAACACCTGTTAGTGATCGCATGAAAAGACTGGAATTTGTAAAAAAGCTGGATATTTGGACTCCACACGATTTAAAAGAAATTCATTTAGTACAACGCATTAGTGTTTGCGAAATGCTGTTAAAGCGAAACCAAAACCATCCATTTCTGACGAGAACTGCAACTGGTGATGAAATGGCGAGCAATGCATTAGATCGTGGATAAAAAATGCTGGCTAGTAGAGAAGAAGATTTTGCCGAATGGTGCGATTATAAAAGAGTTGTGTATTATGAGCTTCATCGCACTTGATTCTGAAGTATGCAGCAGCAATGTCCAGGAAGGGTCAGCCGAAAATATATTATTTTTCATCACGACAAAGCAGGCCCTCATACTTCTTTCCACACCCGCCATTATCTACATAGAATATTCTTTTTACTGCAAAAGGGCAGAATTTTTATGAGAAGGAGGCAATGGAGGCAATGCCTGAAAAGTGTTGACTCATTATTCAACAAAATGACAAATATATATATATATAACTTAATAAAGTTTATTCGTTACGTAAAAAAGAAACTATGTTTTTTTATAGTGAGAAAAAATCGTTCGAAATTTCTGGACTATGTAATGCAATGCTTTTTCCACTGTAACTTCAAAATAATGAGTAAAGAAACGTGAACGACTAAACCAACTAAAATTATGATATTCTGGTTGTAACGAGTGGGCGTGTTCAGTTTTTTTCTAATTACCTACACGTGTAAAATGTATAGAGCAATTTTCAGCATTCTGTCTAGTAAGAGTGAGAAGCCGTCAACCAAGTGACCTATAACTTTATAAGGGCGCGGACGTTTTCTGTCATTTTTGAACACGAATGATAAGATCTTCCACATAATGAATTTCGAAAATTTCACCTTTTTATCTTTCATAAGACATCACATTTTTGCTTAGAGAAACAGAGATGCTTTCAGCTTAAGTTTTACGGTGAGCATGTCCTTCAAACAACCGAACGCCCATTTTTAATAGCAAACTGCGTGGAAGACATTCCCGAAGTTTCTGAACAATTTAAAGTCGCTATCCTATGTTTTAATATGAGGAGAGTGTCAGCAGGTGAGTAGACGTACAGACGGACAGACTTTGACACTGATCGAGGGCACATATATGCTTTATATATACTACTAGTTTACAAGGTACAGTGATGCGGGCTTTTTTTTTTTTTGAATGGAAAAGTCTGAGTTTCGTGTGTAACGTCACTTAAACAAGAAAAGCTTGTAAACTAATGGTCGGAATGTGTGATGAAGTTTCGATATATGGGGTTATCTATGTGCACACATATGGAACAGTCATCCTACACTTGTACTTGTCATTGCATACATTTCTTCAATGTTGTGTTATATACTTTGCAAGCTCTCTGAAGTTCCGAAGCGCTAGAGAAGTGTGAAAATAAATTCGAATTTAATTAGTAAAGTGTTAGGAACGAGACTTTTTGAAATTTGATCCAACTCTGGGGAGCTGGTCAATTTCGAGACTCTGCTGTCTTGTTAATATGTAATTTTCAGAAGTTTGGTAAAAATAGTTCCGAAAAGCGGAGTTTGAATTGATTTAGTTTGCTGGAAAGTCATTCTCATACAGATTCGGGAGGTGTCCACAAAAATACCTCAATTGTCCTAATTGGACGAAGTAGGCTTCCAAGCTCAACCATATCTTAATTCTCTCAGCTCTGTTAAGCTAATTGTCCAGAACTCTATTAAGATAATTGGCAGGTGTTTCTGTTAGCTAAAGTCGAATTTATCTTGACAGCCTTCCGCTGGAGTATCGAAGCAAAAGTACGTAACGTGCAGTGTATGAATGAATTTCGATCAGAGAATGTAGTGCGAGCAAGAAAATATTTTGTAATTAATAAACGCCAGTATTTGCCCCCAAGTAAATGTAATTTTTTCACACGCTTTACCTAAACTCACCTGCGAAGTATTTGTTGCGGTGTGACTGTTGTGGGGGTTGTGGTTGTGGTTGCTATTGTTGCTGTTATTGCTGCTACTGTTGCTGTTGCTGCTGCTGTTGGTGCTGGTGCTGGTGCTGATGCTGGTGCTGCCGTTATTATTACCATTATTTTGTGATATTGTATGACGTTGTTCTTGCTGTTGTTGTTGTTGTTGTTGTTGTTGTTGTTGTTGTTGTACGCCATTATGTAAAGGGCTATTGGTATTACTATTATTATGACTATGAGCAGGACTGCTGTTGTTATGATTATTAAATTCCATTGAAACGGATTCGTTGAGATTTTTAAATACAACTTTCGTTTGTTGCGCTTGTGAGTGATTTTGATAATTTGTTAAGGGACATGAGTCGATTAAAAATGAAAGATCGGAGAAATCGTTACTGAGATTATTGTAATGTGCTGTAGGAGCAGCAAATAGCGAAAGAGCCATGAGAATGGCTCTTGCAGCTTTCACTTCTTTCCCCAGGCCAGTTGTTAAGAGATAAAACAAAATAAACGATCAATAAGTTACGAGTCGAGTTGCAAGCAGAAGGTGTTATAGTAACGTTTCGAATTCGTATTGAGCTACGTAACTTTTGTTTACACGACGCGACGCACGAAAACTTTAGTTTTTCCCTCTTATTTTTATTTCGTTTCTTGTTTTAAGAAACTTTTCTATCTAACGATCCTAGAGGGTACGAACGAATGGTTGTTAAGAAATTTTTATATTTTTTTTTTGTTTTTTTTTTTGTTGTTTTTTTTTTGTAAAGAATAAATCACACAAAGTTTTCAAGATTCACATTTTTTTTTTTTAATCCTTATAATTATATTACGTTTTAATTATTGTAACGGTTTTAAGGTCCTTTGAATGTTTTTAACAAATAGTTTTTATAGATACTTTTTGTTGTTGTTTCGCTTTCGCTTTAATAAATTAAAACAGGACAAAGAACGAATTATATAATTTCTTAATTCCGGTTGTCTCACGTTGACGATGACTACGCAACAGTGTATTTTCAACTTTTAACAGCATCTTGTTGATCAGGCACATATAACTTTCAGGATACTCATTGGATGACGACGGCTTTAATACTAAGGAGCGACGTTCAATTTTCTCCATTTATTTGAAATATTTTCTTAGTGATTCTGCCCGAATACAGAATTGGTTTAAATGCAATGATTTTGGAGTACGAAGCCGTTTTGAAGTTTTTTTGTTTTTTTTTTTTTTTTTTTTGGTATTTTAAAAACCGAAGCAACACAAATGTTAATTTGTGCAGTTTTGTTTTTCTTTAATGGTTTTGCTGTTTTCACAAGTTCTTGTTAAGGATTGAAAAGTGCTTCGCTATTTTATTAATTCATTTATTTATTATTTTTTTTGAATATTTATTTGAACTAATAAAGTAATAAAATAATATTCAAAGGAATGCACAAATATAACTGTACATATATATCGTATATATCGCATGTATATACTTTTGTATTTTTGTTGTTAAACAATCTCAGGTCACGTTTTGTGTGTGATTTTTTTTTTATTTATATATTCTTTTAGGTTTTAGTTTTTGTTTGTATTAAGAATTTTATGAGATTGTTTTTTTCACATAGTTTTTGAATAATTTTTGCAAATTGTTAATCTTTATTTAAAATTTTTTTGTGCTTTTTGTTTTGTTTTTTGTATCTGCAAACTGGTTTCTTGACACTTGGATAATTTCTAAGTTTTTTTTTTTTTTTTTTTTTTTTACATTAATAAACAATTCTTTTGTCTATTTTTTTTATTTTTTATTTTATGTTTGCACTGACACAATTTCCTTTTTTTTCATTATTATATATTTATTTTTATTGTTGAGGATATTTATTTAAATTTAATGATTTTTTATTTATGTGTTTTTTTTATTTTTTATTATTATTAAAGTTGATTACACGTTAGTGGAGCAATTTTAATACAACGAAGCAAGGCTTCGCATTTCGAAAGGAGACCAGCATCTTAGCAGAACCTTGGTTTTGTAACCACCGCCAGCAGCAACAAAATTCCTTTAAAATTGTTACAATATGTTGCAAGCCAACTTCGAAAAACGAATGAGAGAACGAATATTCATCAATGAACGCAACAGCTGCATACAGCTTGAAAAAGTAATTCGCCTTTTATTTATTTATTTTTTATTAAATTCTCTTACTGTATCTTGGAGATATTTTTTTTTTTTTATTATTTGTTTGTTTGTTTTAAGATAACTAAGTAACTAACTAACTAACTAACTCACTAACTAACTATGCTTGTAGTTATAGAACAATATTAGTTGTAAGAAGAAAACAAAAAACAATAACAAGAACAACAATTGACAACAATAATATATAATGTAAATATAAAGCGCAGATTGATCGCCAGTTACGCGCTCTGCGTTCAACAATTTCCAACAATGTTTCGATGAGATGACGGTATTTATTTGCTTTTGTTATATCACTGCTTGGGATTCTCTCTCTCTCTCTCTCTCTCTCTCTCTCTGTGCCTCTCTTACTCTCTCAACTCAATATTGAAAAGACGTGAACAAACTGTTACACAAGCCCATCTTCGTGCATTCTTATAGAGATCTTATAGTTTTTTTTTTGTTTTCTTCAACGGCACTAATAGTTTTGTTAAGTTTTCTTTTCTTTTATTTCCCAATTACTAACCCTTAAGACTGATTTGCATAATATATTGCCCTTTCTGCTGCTTGTTTGTTTATTCACATGATTTGTGTAGTTATTTAGCCTTTTATTCTTCTTCTTCACGTATCTTCATTAAGAACAAATTATATTTGGAACACATGTGTTTTGCTATCTATTTCACTCTTAGATATTCTTATTCGCTCTGTTTTAGAAGTGACTTGAACAACTAACTGTATTGATATTTCGTTTGTAATTCACTGATAACTTTCGTTCGTTTGCCTCTTTAACGATGATCGCAAAATTACACTACATATGTTTTATTGCAATTCTGCCCCGCTTTCTGCCGCAAGCCCTTACACTCTTTTTTGCTCACTCTCTGTGTCTTTCTCTTCTTTTTATTCAGTTGGAAGATCTTTTAATTAATGTTCTCCACAAACAAGTTATTTTTCTTTTTTTTTTTATTAATCAATTGCTTTGCAATAAAATTATAATAAATTTGAATCAATTCTATTTACATTTATATATATATATATATATATATATATATATATATATATATATATATATATCTACATATATATAGATCTGTGAATGTCTGAAAAATAGTTTTAGATAGTTTATTGGATATATATATATATACGTAAAGAAAAGAAAAACAAGAAATAAGCGTTAAAAACAACAACAGAAGGAAAAAAGAAAAAACGAACAGAGTAAAAATAATTAATGACTGACGTTCTTTTAATCTTTCCATTAACGGTTTGAATTTCAAAAGCAAACACTACTCAACTGATATTTTTAAGCATTTGTTTTGTTTCTGTTGTTTTGTCAAAGCATGTACACATACTACATATATATATATATACGCGCGCGTACAGACACACACAAACACACACGCAATCACACAAAATACACAAACACGCACACGCGCATATCCATACGCAAACAGACACCGATTAATACAAATCAAATTTTTACACGTTAAACCAAATTCAAAATCCTAGCCGTACAAAGCGTTTAAAAAAAGCGTTGCAAGCGCGTATAAATACTGACTGATTATATGAGTTATTGAAAATACCCCAACAAGTTAATAAGTTGTTGCTTAACTTAACGAACCGAACTGAAAATCAAAATCAAAGAGAGCATGAGATAACATACGATTGAAGATTATTATTTATAAGCGCAATATATAGCACAACAACAACAATAACAACAACAACAACAACAACAACAAATAAATAAAGTTTGAGTTGAACTTAATTTGGAGGAGAAAATATAACAGATTAGAAGCAAGAGTTCATAGAAAGCGGGAGATAGATAGAGAGAGAGAGAGAAAGAAAAAGAGAGAGAGAGAGAGAGATGAAGAGAGAGGGAGAGAAAACGTAAATGTGTTTATAGTTACAAATAACTTTTGCTTTAAGCAAGTACGATCTGTATGGTCTGCATGATCTGCTGAGCAGAGCCGATCGATCATAAGGTCGAAAATTCATCAAACTGCCTAAGCACTATTCAACGATATCTTTTAGAACCACCCACATACACGCATTGCTAGGCCTCAAAAATATTGCATTGGGAAGCAAGAGCAAGACAGAAAGCAAAATTAAGCTCAGTAAACTTATCATCGAACTTAAAGATCTTTTAAGCAACAAGCACTCCGAGTGAAGCCACCACGCTTTCTAGGGCAGGAAGGCAGAGAAAAAGAGAGAGAGCGAGAGAGAGAGAGAGAGAGAGAGACGAGAGAGAAAGTGTGAGAGCGTGTGAGAGAGCAACATTTTACCAAATAACGCTGACTGTATTATCATAATTATAAATAAATATGACAACAATCAATGTCTTGGGTTAATTAGGTTCATTTTTGCTTGCAGATACTTGCACAAACAGCAATTGGTCACGTGAAGTCATCAATTTGGTTTTAAAAAAGAATACCGATCGATACAACGTTCAAAAGATGGTTGATAGAAAAGATGGTCTGTCAATGGCAAAGCGCAGGGATACGTCCTGTAGATCAAATTAAAAAAGTTTCATCACTTATGCATAAATAACTTGCGATAATTAAGTGTACATAAAGCAATTGGTTATGACTTGATGTAATGTAAGACGATGAACTTTGCGGTAGTCAGCTCCTAAATATCTGTGTTTGACAAAAAGAAAAAGGACGACCTTAAGGATGTTTCCCATTTAGACTCACTCAGTTTACGTTAAAAAAATTTTCGACAACTGTTTGATAATTCTTGGCAATTGGTATAAAAAGTAAATCAATCGTCAATAATACAACAAACTAACACACATGATCGATTTAAAAATGAGTCTTTGGCCAACTGATCAAGATATCACAAGTCCCGATAGCAAGTCAAACTTTTAACTCAGATGTCATATCGGTATGATTGTTCAAGCTAGACGAGCGTACTGTCGTTCAAGGCGCTAGTAGCGGTTCCATCTTTTTTAGTGAATCAACTCGCGCTGCCAACATGTAATGCTACCTTTCTAGGTTCAGCAGTTACAAAAAGAAATTCGGAAATTCTTTCTTTTTTTACCTTTGCCTAAAACTAGGTTATACCGCAAACACATGGATTCTCTCTCAGTTCTTGGCCCGCTACTTTTATAGATAAACACAAACGTGAACAAGGATTTCTTCGATTCATGTGTTGAAATATATATTTAAAGTGGATCGATGGTATATGCATCACAGTTAATCTCGCACATTAGAAGAAGATAAAGCAACTCTGAGGAACAAACGAAATAACGAATGCCTTCACTTAGTATTCCAGAGGTAACATTAGCGTCACAAAGATCGTATTTTTTTGTGATGGAATAAAAGTTTTTCTAAAACTAATAATATTTGAAGAGGTACGGAACAAAAATGATTATTGAAAAATATCAAAAAAATTATAGCATCCAAGGTAACCCTGCGGGGCATATTTAGCTCTTTTTTGCAACAAAATTGAAAAAAGAAGAAAAAAGACGCATGCAGGCACTTCATGCCACAAGTATAATATTTGGTGGGCCATTTTGAGGCGAAGGTTCATCTGTCCATCTGTCCATGTGTATGATGTCTGAGGCAAATCAATCCGATTTCAAAAATGGCAAAAACATTAAAAGAAAGTGCGCCAAATCGGACAGAGAACATAAACTGCGTAAACATATAAACTGAGAACATATCTTCTATCTCGTGTTTTACTCATTCGTGAGTTCATACACGTGAACAGATTCACAATAAAAATTTCCACGTGTTTTCTACAAAACAAAAATCGGCCACGCCCATCCAATATTATAGAGTGTTGCATTTTTGTTTTTTAAGTTTTTATTTTTTGGGAAAATTTTGACGGGTAGTGAAAAACCGGTCGCAGCTGAATATGGTTTTTTATTACAACCACTGATCTACAGATCCAGCACCATAAAAATACCCATCAAAAATTCCATGTTTAAATATTTTTCCTTATGTTTTGCCGCAAGCAGGATCGCGCATTTTATCCTTTCCGTGTAGTAAAAAGACGGGGAAAACCCCAAAGAAATCTCTATATATTTGTATATGTACAATCGAATAGTTAACATTCAAAGAGTTCGTCTGAAAATTTTATTTTCTAGGCAGAAGCACTGATAGCTCTCGGTCTCATATCCATTCAGCGCTCGTCTTGATGAAGCTTCGGAATGCTTTTAAGTGAACATAAGTCCATTTCAAAGACATTTGTTAGCGTATTAAAGAGCCCAGATATCAACACGTGAAGTTGTAACTTCGCAGCAGAGATTCATTCGATCCAGGAAATCTTTTCGGAGCACTCGTTGAAAAATCGACAAATCGAATTTCTTTCAGGTAATCAATTTCTTTCCACAGACGCCAAGAATGTACAAAGCAAAGAACAAAGTACTTCGTTTAATTCCAATAATGGCTTTGAAACACCTCGCACTTCTTCTTATTTTGCCGACGACTTCATTGAATAAAGCAACAGCATGAAAGTTAATATTATAGTTTTATATAAGACGTTGTAACTAGAGATTAAGTAAATAAACGGTTTTTATTTAGATAAAAAAAGAAATATATCACACAAAGAGAATCCTACACCGAATTTAAATAAATATAGTAAAAGCAAGAAAAAAAATACAAAATAAGATAAAAAAGGCATGTAAGTTGTTATATATGATCTCTTTTCGAAAAACAACTGTAAAAAAATTAAGGAATTAGTATTTACATCCATCAGCAAGGATGAGGGGTATATTTATTTTGTCAAAACGTTTGCAATGCCCAGAAGCAAGCTTCAAAGACCGCACATTTTTGATCAGCATCAAATTCTGAATCGATTTAGCCATGTCCGTCTGTCCGTCTGTTGGAAACATTCCCTTTGCCGCAAAAATGAAGCTGTCGTCTTTAATTTTAGCAGAAACATTGGAAGTTCTTACACGCGAGCTGCTGTTGAAAATCAATCAAATCGGTCGAAGCACACGTCCACACTACCATACAAACTGAGAATACCTCTGTTTTTCAAAAGGAATAGAAAATTAGTTTTTTGCTATAGCAGATAAATGTACAAAAATTTGAACGCATATTCTATGAATGATGCTGTTGTACCTGTACAAAAATAGAAAGAATAGACCACGCCTACCCAATCTTGAAGTGTATCAAAATTTAATTCTTTCTTGATACCTATATAACGCGCCGAAACAAGCTGCAAGATCCCCTCAAGTTAATAAACTCTTGGCGGGTTTCAAATTTGAAAGCATGTTCTTCTTTTGGTTTGTCCATCTGCCCAGCTGCCTAACTGCATAGTATTTGTGGTAAACGTTCTCCCATTAGCGAAGTGAAGACATCGTGTAAAGATTTGCAAAAGAGTTTGGAAGTGCGCTAGACTTTTTAAAGAGCACGCCTACAATGCCCACACATCTATGCGACACAAACATTTATTTCAAAAATAAGAAAAATAAGTTGCGTCCACTTCATGTTATAGACCATGAAAGTTTAATGCTTTTACTTATTTTGTCTTTTTTAGGGCAACGGTGGTGGGTATAAGAGATACGGTCTCGGCCGAATATAATTTTCTTACTTGTTTTCTTTCGAAGTATATGTGATGCAATTAAGTTCTAAATATAACATCATTCAACTGTTGAATTGTTAGGCATTTTGTGCGCTAAATCTGAACAGATTCCAACAATGGTGAGACCGATATTTCTTGTTAATAGACTCGGGTTTATTGCTGTGGATTAACAGGTTTAAAGAAGCCTGCGAGAACTCAACCCATAGATACTAAATTACAGATTCTTGGACGCCGCTCGGTATTTCTCGCAATCACGTACCCAATCGACAATTCGATGTGCCACATAGCACGTAGCCTCACCCTCATCATCAAATATAGTTTAGGTCAACGTCTTACAAGTCAGCCTTTAAAAAATTCCTTAAGATCGATAAGTAGAGCTATGTGTTCCCATCAGCAGGATTTTCACGCCCATTTTCAAAAAAAGAAGAACGGACGATGCCTGCGGGTCAAAACCCACTAGCACCAGACTAGCATTTTTACAGAATGTGAAGATGTTTCGTGTAGAGTTTGGGAATTGGCAACAACTTCACTTACCTCTAGCACTACAGAGATGAAAATGAGCCTCATTTGAAAGATGGGTTTCTTAAAAATGTCCACCAAAATTGAGATCATTTGGAATATGAGAAAGAAGAAGAATTAGTTCGTCAAAAAATTTGAATAGCTTTCGAATATGGTTGAGGCAAATCGCAAATCTTACTGAACGCCACTAAAAGAGACAGAACGCTGTTGATATTTAAAGTAGGGCCGCATTGTCAATCGTATTGGAAAATTCGTTAACAACTTGACTTCCCAGCATGGGAGCGACTAGTCACATAGTGCAAAGTTTTTATTCAAGAAAATCCGCTTAAACTTCTCAGTGAAATATCCTGTAAGATTTGTATACCCTACACACGAGAACCTACTCTAAACTAATATGTGTAACCCACTCACCTACATATAACCAGGTTGATGAATGGATGGGTGTTTGTGCGGATATATGCAACACCCAGTTGAACTTGAGGTAGACTCATCTGTTTGAACCCTACACCACTTGTGAAACAGGATATATTAAGTTAGTGCGAACGTACGTAATACGCAAAAGGGCTTAGGATACACCCTCCTTGTATTATACCGATCGATTCAGAATCGTAATCCGAATTGATCTAAGCCTGTCTGTTCACCTGTCGTCTGTCCATATCAATTTGTGTTCAAGCTACAGGTCGCAATTTTTGAGATGTTTCGATCAAATCTGGTGAAGTGATGAACGGTATTGAAAATGGTTCGCATCGGTCCACTTCTTCGACCACTCACCATATAACGCCCTATTCAGAAAAGTCGTTATAAGGAAAAAAGTTGTAATATTCAAAATTTCTCGGCAAAAGTGACTAAGTAGTAGGATTTCCGCATTCTAAATTGCTGCGAAAGCTTGGAACTGGCTGGGGCAATTTTTTAACCTCCTCTCATATAGCGAAAACTGAAGCTCATCCGACCAAAAGGGTATAATTTTCAATGCTTATAGTAAGTTAATATAAAAAAATGAACTGTGCCAAATTTGGGTCATCTCGGCGTATTTTTTGGATCCCACGAAAATTGATCCTTTGTAGGAGGCAGATATGTGGTGATCGTAATTGACCCATAAAAGTAGTTTCAAATTTAGACCACCTACGCCTGTTCTTGGGTTCTGCCCTATGTAAAGATCAAACTTGTACTATATTAGGCTGCGTTTTTGGTCTGCTTTCCCATAAACACACACTTGAAAAATATGCCTTTATATAGAAACAAGATATAATTTTTGTGTTCTATAATAAAGATAAGAATCGTGTTAGACAATGTGATGAAGGAAAGAAGAAAAGTGATTCTGAATTGATATAAGTTTGTCTGTCCGTCGTTCCTGCTTTCTTAAGTTCAAGTTGGAGGTCGCAATTTTTGAAATGTTTCGATCAAATCTGGTACTGTGACGTGGTTTGGCCCAAAGACGAACGCTATTGAAAATGATTCGAATGGGTCCGCTTTTTTGACCACTTGCAATGCGAGGTATTTGTTTTTACTTTCCTTTTTTTAATAATTTTTTACATTCCAAGCCCCCCGCATCACACACACACATATATTTATTAATATATACAATCCGATGACATACATTAATGTAATTATTATATGATATATTTTAACGACACTAAAATGTACTTGTATTTGTTGTGCTTTTCATTACATTTTCTATTTCACATATATATTTGCTTAAAGTTATGTACATTATCCGATTTTTTAATCCATACTTTCAAGAACTACTTATGCTATACGTTAGTTTGTAATGAAATATTAACGAAAACTAAATGACTTATGTGTGTGTACATAAATGGAAATATTTTCTCTATACAAACCTATACGTACATGGATATGTAAAGCACATATGAGACAAGATTCTTAATTAATTATAAAACGTTAACTTAATCTAAAAAGAGAAATTCATTAGCTTTCTGAGCGACTAATAATTGAAATTTTTCCAGCCCCGTTTTTTAAAAATTTCAATTATTATCCGCCCATTTGTGATACTAGTTAAGGTTCCTTAAGCTTCCTGAACATTCTCAGCAATAAAAATGTGAAAATTTTTCAATGCACTTTTTATTTTAAGGATTTGTTCTCGTTTTTAGCTAAACTGCGCTCCCGATTATATATATCATCGTATGTCAAATATTCGCTCGCTTCGAAACGGTTAGCAGGTTTCCGTTGTGCCTGGATAACCTAAAAGTGATAAAAAAAAAAAAAAACGTAATACTTACTACAATAAAATAAAAAGGAAGTTAACTCAGAATTGCTTCTTCTTTTTTATGAAGACTTATGAAGTTATAGAAGAGTGGAAATATAAAAAATATTTATTCAAATTAATTGTACGTTAGTCGTTTGTCTCCTCCATTGAAGAATATTATGATTATTGCTACAACATTTTATTTCTCTGCACTTGATGATGCTTCAATTATCAGGACTTCCGAGTGTTGCCTCGTACGAGGCGTAAAAGGTGTTGTTATAAAATGAAGATGTTATTAGAAATGTAAACTAAAGCATTACGGAAAAGTCGTAGAAACCAAATTCTTCAACAATTTCATTAAATTTCGAAGAGAGCTGCCGCTTAAAGACCTTGTACATGATTAATTAAAACAAGGAAGAAAACTGTATTCGGTCGTGAAAGAATTGTTTATACCCATCACCTTTATCCTCCAAAAAGCAAAAAAATGGAATGGAAATGGGATTTATATGGTGTATATGTTGTAGACTATGAATAACGAGCAAAAGAGCAGTTTTTGTCGCATAGACCTATGAGTGTCGTAGGCGTGTCCCTTGAAAAGTTAGGGTCATTTTAAAGTTCTTTTGCAAGTTTGTACGCGGCATCTTCATTTTTGCAAACGGGAGAATATTTACCATATAGCAAACAGACAGATGGACAGACCAATAGACGTACGGACTGAAGCTGCCTTTTTGGCGTTGCTAACGTTTTTACAAAATGAATATGGGTGTGAAAAAAAAATATTTAGGATGTTAAGCAGTATAAGAAGCAAGCTCGGTAAGCAGTGCTGATTAAATATAGTTAATGTGTTAAAGCTTCTATTATTCATTAACCCACATTTTAACTTGTTGCGAAAAGTTTTCTTGATATTTGTGTTGAACACAGAAACAAATGGACTGACGTAGAAAGGATAGATGGACAAACCAGCGCAGGGCCATACAGAAAACGATTCGGATTTGATCGGTGTGATAAGAGAGTCATTCATGGTGTTGCACACCTAATATATTGTTACTACAAAAGCCGTATTAGCAGCAGGCTACGCATGTGAAACAAAACTTTCACACACACGCATCATGAAAACAAAAATTTGAATTCGATTTTTTAATAACACATGCATTCTGTTTGAATTTCTTGAAATTTAAAATTTTATGATTAAATCTTACTCGTTGGAAAGATTGTTGTTGTTTGCTACGTACCCAAGGCTTTAGAATTTTGATCAACTCTAATGGCGGAGTCTCCTGCTCACCCACTTGTCTATTGTTCGCATGAACTAGATTTGGTGTATTTGAATATAACATTAGCACGGCGTCAGGAGAGCTTATAAAGCTCTGTTCCATTTCTACTGCGTCAAAGACTGTACGCTTCCCATGGCCGCCATAGCAAGCATATCCATAAGCTTTACAACCTTCTGTAATGTAAAACAAAGTACATAAAAAATTTTTGATTTCTCGGAGACCCTTGTATCGCAGTGACGCCATTGTTTTCTTTGAAACGCGATTCTATCAAACGCATACAACGCGACATCACCCAATAAGTCTCCGGTCTGACGCATAGATGGCAAAATGGTTGAACTTTGCTACTATCCAGAAACCTTATGGGTCAGTTAGGAAAGCCATCGGATTTTTTCAATAATTTTAAATTTTTCATTGATAAAAGAATGCCTTTTGTTTGATCAGAAAGAAGTTAATCTTTTTCACCCAACCAGACAGATGTCAATCACATAAAAATTAATATTTGTAAATACAGGAATGTCAGTTGCTATACGAGTCTAGATTAAGTGGACTACTTATAACGTTTCCTAAAGATCTCCCCAGAGAATGACTCCGGTGTTGCCACATTTTAATATTTCTCTAAAATAATTCCCTTTTCCAATACTTGAATGTAAGTGCTTAATGAACTCCCCGGATATTATTGTGCTTCCTCTGCTTCCTCTGCGTCTTCTGCTATCCTTCTATCCCAAAAAAGTGTTAAAAATCCCTCCTTTCACGATGCCCTTACCTCCTTAACTGATTACTGATACTTAAAGTACCGGCATCTTAAGCTTTATTATTGGCTTTGTTAAAAAATGCTTTGCTTAAGGCGGCGGCATTGCGGAAGGAAACAAATTTTCAATGACTAGCTTTGCAAATTGATTGGACGCTCTACGTGAACGTGCACGTAATGGTGGTTTGGGAATCTCTTAACACTTGAACAATCTGCAATTTCGATTTTGATTTGACGGATCTTAGAAATGAATAATCATCCACTTGATGTATTGCTTCGTACTCGTAACGATGCAGTAAAGAATTCATGATTTTATTTATTTTTATAAAACCTGATTTGTTTTTGTTTTATTTTTTTTTGTCAAATTAAAATCTTTTTAAACACTTTTTAAAGGTATATAATTAAATGTTATCCCGTTGAAGATATGTGCTGTCTGTCTATAAGAGTGAGTGAGTTTTGTATATATATTCGCAGTACTTACTTTTTGCTTGACTTTGATGAGCGGCCAGGCACATTGTACAAACAAGAGCAAGAAGAATGGTTATAGAATGTTTCATAGCTTTCGAGGGAAGATCAGACTACGAATGCAAATAAGAACATGGCACAATGTTAACTTTTGTATACACATATATTGTAGTGCCCTATTATGTCCCACACCACTTGTCGTAACGGGGAATTTTAATGTTGCGGGAAGGTGTACCATACCCACAAGATCCTAAACTTGTCTGTCCGCTAGTCTGTCCACTCGTCTGTCTTTGCTCCTTGTGTTCAACCTAAAGGCCGCAAGTTTTAAGATATTTTTGATGAAATTTGACACACTGACGAACACTATTAAAAATGGTTCGGATCGAAGGATTTTGTTTGTACCAGAGGGCTAGTGCACGATATTTAATGATGGGCCATGGCCCACCATTGCGTCTGTATCTGTTTGTATATTCAAATCAAAATAAAGACATCGAAAAAAGCCGAACTAAACATTTGGATGAATGCTGGGATTACGCTTAAACTATGGCATTAATCAAAACTAAAACAAAGTTGTCTGAAAAAGAATGGGAAAAAATTTTTCAAAATAAAAAACTTCAACATAAACTTCAGCTTCAAATAAATAATAATGTAAGAAAAATGTTTGAAAAAATAAGAAAAAACTAAAACACAGGGAGCGAAATTGACTGACTGCCTTTGATAGAAGTAGACAAGTGAGAACATTACAGCTGGGCAAGGCTGACAATTAAATACCCTACCCTAACACCCCCCCCCCCCCCTCCCATCGCTTTGTTAATAATACGTCAAAAATTATACATTATTTTCATGCAAGGGCACACTTCTATGAAATCTCGCATAACATCTCACGATAAGATCCGAATTTTGCAAATTCAGTTTTTAGTCCCAAAAATTTTATGAGTTTTAAGTTTCCGTCGTGGACAACTAGAAATTATACGTTTTCTCCATATAAGGGCTTGCTTTTCATGATAATTCTTGTATATGTTAGGGTCTAAAAATAGGCACGAATAGGTGGTCCAAATTCCCTATTAATAATTTTTTTACACGATTAGAGCAATTTTAATCCTAAAGTATTAAAAATTAAGCCTTTTGCTGAAGGGCTTACTATTCTTGAGAAATCTTATATGGAGGCGAATCCAAGAAATAGATTCATGTGATTCAAAGTTGGTCCATTTAAATTTTATCTTAAATTACTATCTTGAACAAGTTTTCATGAAAACATTACAAACGTTAACAAATAGGTCTTTTTGGCTTTTTCCTGAGAATCATAGAGGCGATGGTATCCAAAAAACAGGCCTACGTGATCCAAATTCGGTAAAGTTGAGTTTTTAGTCAACTTACTATTGTGAACAAATTTTCACTATGAAATATTGAAAATTAGACCTTCTTACCATATAAAAATTTTGTGTTCGTAGAAACGGATATACGGGAGTTGCTTCAAAAAATTACCCCGACAGAACTGTATTTTTCATACCAATTTAGTACGACGAAATACTACTACACAGCGAGCTTTCAAAATAAGGCAGTATATAGGGAGTGGTTGAATTAGTGGACTGATCCGCCCCATTTTTACTAGCATTCGTTCTTGAGCCAAAACACTTCAATGTACCATGCAATTTGTCTAATAGACGGATAGACAGACTTAGAATCATTTTGTTAATGGATCGGTGTAAGTGAAAAGTGGCTCTACCTTAAACTCTCTTGGGTATTACATAAACCCGCACAAACTTAATATATATCGTACCGCAAGGATGTAGGGTATCATTAATTATAATCGTTATCTGGAAACTTAATAATAATAAATAGATATTATATATATATATTTTTCTTTTATTCTGAATCGATTCTGAATCGATCGGTATACTAGAAGGTGGATCTATCTTACCCTACACCACTTGTGGTACAGAGTATATCAAGTTAGTGCGTTCGCATGTAACACACAGGAGGGCATAAGATAGACCCATCTTTTGTTATACCGATCGATTTAGAATCATAATCTCAGTTGATCTAAGTCTATCTGCTCGTCTGATGTCTGTCCATGTAAATTTATATTCAAGCTACAGGTCGCAATTTTTGAGATATTTTGATGAAATTTGGCCCATGGACGAACGCTAGTGACAATGGTTCGGATGGGTCCACTTTTTCGATCACTCCCCGTATAATGCCCTATTCTGAAATGTCATCATATGGAAAAAAATTTAATTTTCAAAACTTCTCGGTAAAAGTGGCTAAGTAGTAGTATTTCGGCGTTCTGAATTGGTAAGAAAACGTTGGACCGACTGGGGCAATTTTTGAACCTCCTCTCATGTAACGAAAACTAAAGTTCATGCCACAAAAAGGTATAATTTTGAATGCTTCACTATCTAAATTATGTCATAATAGGATTTTCGCGAAAATCGATTCTTTGAAAGGCAGAACAGTATAAGTTTTAATATGTGGTGATGGAAATTGACTTATAAGGTAATAGTAATTTCAAACAAAAATGAAATCTACAAAATTTACACCATCTACGCCTATTTTTGCGCCCTGCTGCATTTATGGATTAAGCTTGTGCTACATTAGGCTGCGTTTTGGGCTTCCCCAGAACTACGCACATGAAAAATATGCCTTTATATAGAAACAAGACATAATTTTTGTGTTCTATAACAATAGTAAGAATTGTGTTAGACAATTTGGTGTAGGGTATTTATTGGTCGGTCTTGCCTGGCTATAATGTTTTCACTTGCTTTTTTAATACTTAAGCATATTGTTAATAACCTTCTCAAATACCTTCTCAGATATCATGGAATAGTTGGACCTTCTAAGATGCATTGGAAGAAAAGTTAGACAGGAAATTATGCAAGGAAATCTACAACACTATCATCAGCACTGTTCCTCTGCTAACTCTCAAGTACTTCCGCCGTTGTATCCAACAAATATTGAGAAAATCAAGATCAAAACATTTTCGAGAATACATCTTGGCCATACAGTTCCATCACACCAATGGATCTTAAGGAAGTGTTCTTCTCCGATCTGCAACTGTGGACAAACTCTCACAATAAAGAGTTGCATTTAGAACAACTAAACCTATGGACAGCCTGAGACCAGCTACAGAACGTAATATCAAAACAATATATTACTTTATTAAAACTACTAGGCTTAGTATATAATTTTCTTTTCTATCAAAGAGCTGATGGCCTATGTTGTTAGTGCTCAATGGTTTTGTTGGTCTAAAAAATTATAATAATAATAATAATAATATTTTATTATCGTTACTTTCATTCCAAAAAATTTGCCTTTTTCAAGTTGCCAAAAGGGCTGTTATCCTTTAACAAGTAAGTTCAATTGCGAGCTAGTCCTTTATCCCCACTAGACTGTGACTTTATGCAAATTCCACAAACCTTTATCCTAAAAAAGAGTATAAAAAAAAAAATGAAAGCAAAATTTGTGGGTGGACGCGGTTGATTGATCAATTGTAGCTTACGAGTAATAAGTGAAAAATTCAGCACTCTAGACATATCCCTTGACCGAATTGGCCGCTTCTCAATGCCAACCTATGGAGGCAATGACTTTATTTTTGCTGCCAGGAAAATATTTACCTTAAGCACAAACATCCTTAGATCGATTCAGCATTTGATCCGGTTAAGAGTACCAGTACTTTAGACTTTACAGTCTCCTAAGTTTTCTTCTAGCTATTGCCTTTATATAGTGTAACACACAAACATGCATCACACGTAAAAGAATTTTAGAAAATGCGTCAATAAAATTTTCTCTAATTTATATAAAAAATGTTTTTTTCTATAAATTTTGTTCAAATAGCATACTTTTTGGAGCTCACAGTATATCATAAACATCTCCTAGGTGTTTGCAAAAATTTTGATCAGCGACTTCTCCAGGTAAAAATGATAAATAAATGGGAAATACCAGTGTACATAACGGTTGCATTCTATAGTTTTGACCTCGCTCTACATAAAGTAAAAAAGTTTTCCATTTAACATAATTGATTTATTCAGCGTATCCCGAATAATCGTGAAGAGTTCAAAATTCTTCTTCTTCCAAATTCATTACTTTTGTTGATTATTTGAATAAATCTGCCGCCGAATTCCATCAAACACTTTTAGAGGCTTAGGGTGATGGTGCTCCATCATATCCCAATTGTCGGTTTTGGATTCAACAGTTGTTGGCGACACGAATTGACTGAAAATGCCATTTGTGCGCTACTTGTTGCAAGAGTTGTCCAGGATACACTGGTACAGCTCCAAAGGGAAGTTCTGCCAAAGCCAGCATACTCAGCAGATATGGCGCATCCTGATTACTACTTGTTCAGATCGGTGCAGCATGACTGGGTTGGCATGCGGGTACGCGAAGTCGAAGAAGTGCGAAAATGGATCGGTGTGTGGATTGCTGCCAAACCAATATAAGTTCTTTCGACCCGATAACGCCCATGTTGCCAAACATATTGTAAAATGTTGTAGAAAATGATGGAAGCCATTTTTATTAACATATATATTCTACCAACTTTCCAAAATAAATGCCTTTTTCAAGTGAAAAAGTGATCAACATTTTTGCAAACACCGGATATTCAGTAAGAATACGAAAAAGGTTTTATTAGCCAATTTTACTTGGAACACCTTGTTAAAAGCGCTGAACAAATATATGTCGTCACACACAGTTAAGCAGAGCATTCGATTTGTAATATGCTTTTAATGAAACATGGATACTCTGCACATGCATCCAGTGCTGCAAAATGTCATATGTTATGTAAAATTGTAAAACGAAAGAGATTTGTAGCCCCGCAGCAATGTTGAAGCGCAAATGTGTTGGTTGTCACAGGTAAGAAATTCGAAAACGTAAAAAAAAAATGCACGCACACTCAACGTAAAAATATTGAAAACGTAATTTATCTCTTAAAGTGAAATGTAAAGCAAGATAGTCGCGGAGAACAGATTACAGCGTACATGGTAACGAAAGGGACGAAGTTACGTTACGAAACATATTTGGTAGATGTGTGGTGTTGGAAAGTCTGCTAAACTTAAGGAAATCCACTTCAGCTCATGCTCATGCTATGACATCCTACAGCGTATATGATACATTGTACTTGCCTATCCTCAGTCACTTTCTAAACCGATCTACATTTGTCTGTCTGTCTATCTGTCTGCCCGTCTTATTTTCTTGTGTTCAATGTACAGGTCGAAATTTTCGGGATATTTTGACGAAATTTTGGGTAGACAGACAAGTTTTGTCCAAAGACGAACGCTATTGACAATAATTCGGATCGGGCCACTTTTTCGGCCACTTTCAACATAAGGCTTTATTTTAAAACGTCCCGATGACATGTGAACAAATGTGTTAACCGAAGTGACGTAAGGTATTCAATGGTGACCCGAGCTTGCTATAGTGTTTTCTATCGACAAAGATATTAAGTAAACGCTGTGGCAAGGTGAGGAAAGCAACAGAGGTTATTGTTCCCCAATGGAAGCACTGTAACAATACAGGTACGACAACAACAAAAAAATATATTAAAACAATTTAAGGAACAAAAGTTAATTAAGTGGCGAACGAAACATTCAGTATACGATGTCTTTTTAATTTCCTTATCCTGCTGAAGTCATCTAAGATGAGAGATGTTGCCAAAAGAGTGTCGAGGATCGATTACTCCGTCTGATAAGATATTTTGAAGAAAGGCGTTGAATGGAATGGAAAATCCAGGTCATCTTAGGAGAATACTTTTGCACGAAATCCCGAAGCGTTGCCAATAAAAGTCTTGGATTGATATTCGTGAAGTTTATGAACATTAGATGGACTGGCTGTTCGCCACACAATGGTACGCCCGAGATTTAAATAGTTCGGAGGATGCTCTTGTACAAACTACATTTATTTATATTTGTTCTTTGATCAAATCGAGATTCTGGATGAGTTAATCAGCAAGGACTTCTGGTTTTCCATATCAAACTTTTCATTTCGAGGGATAATTGGAGGGACGGAAGGCTTCTTTCATATCGTTGTGGCGATGCGTTACAAACATTTCGTTGGACTTATTGTGCCAATTACTCAAAAACCAAATTTTCAAAGTTTACAAACGGTTTAGTTTCAAAATGAAGTTATATTTGTTTTCTTGTTACGCGGATGGATATACAAAGCACGTACAATGGAATGAATGAAATACACGAACTATTGTTGACTTATTCCAACTCAATTAATAAATTGAAGGAAAACTTTTTTAGCAAACAATTATACCTTAAAAAAAAAATTGTCAAGAATTTTAATTGCGAGAGCGTTTGCTCAAAGAAACGCAAGCTTTAATCTTAACGAATCGTTCAATAATTCCCAGAACTGACACCTAGATCCCAAATCTGCCTATTTATTTGCCGGTGTAATACCGAGTTTAAAAGCGATTACGCGAACACCGATGAAACTGAATACCGGTAGATGACCAAAAAATCTGGTTACAAGAGAAAAGGAATAAAAAAAAACCAGAAACTATTTTCGATATTTGAAAAATATCGAGTGCGAGGGATAGATGAAATTCTAAAGATATCAAAAGGCAGTATATTCGTGATTGTGTTTGACAATTTGGGGAAGCAGTGTTCCAAAGTAGGCAACGCGTTTACTCACTCAGTGGAAGAGAAACATTAACCTGTTACCTGTCATAGCTACCAACGCTTGTCAATCTTAAAATGGTGTATGGGGGAAGGAAATGCGTTCATGCTGGAACGTAAAGATAATTTGAGGATTTCGAACCCTTTCTACATCGCTCTATAAAGAATTCATCGTAATTTTAGGAAAGTGTTTGACCCACCGCATCACTCTTGAGGAAGAATATGTTGACGCATAAAGAAAAATTCTTTTTATTTACTCCCCGCATATATTAACTCCTAGAAATACATGGCAAACGTTTCATAAATTACATGCAAAATTTATGAGCGACACCGCTAAGTAACACCCGGAAGAACTTAAGTCAGACCCATCTTTCGTTATGCCCATCGACTCAGAATCATTTTCCGAATCTATTTAAGCCTTTGTGGGCATCTGTCCGTCTGTCCGTCTGATGTCTGCTCATGTAAATTTCTGTTTAACCTACAAGCGGCAATTTTTAAAATATCTTGATGAAGTTTGGTGCACTGCGGTGCTTTGACTTGAGGACGAATGCCATCGAAAACAACACGACTCGAAGCGCGAAAAGTAAGCCCTTATATGGATACAAAGTGCAAATTCTGTGATGGAAACTGAAAAATAATAAAATCTTTGAGAAATTTGCCTCCTAAATAACTTGCTAAATTTGGAAATGGTTTTATTATGATGGCTTGATTCAATAGACGGACTTCAGGCAAAGTATGCCTTTGCATGGACATAATGTGTAATTTTTGATATATTCTTACCAAAGCGAGTGAATAACCAAACACATTACATGTACTTAATGGTCGGTCGGCCTTGCCCAACTATAATGTTCTTACTTGTTTTTCATTCAATCTGCAGCGATTGATTTTTTTAAAAATTTGTACTACTTTTCTTACAAAATTAGGGGCTTAGCTTTCACAGAATTGTTACACTAGGAGAAGGTGTCGCGCATATAAAAAAAGTGATGTATTGTGCAAATAAAATGAAAATTTAAAAGGAAATGAAAAATGTGTTATCATTAAGCAGGGTATTCATTATTGTGATAGTCGCATTTTTATACCCTACACCACATGTGGTATATTAAGTTTATGCGGATGTATGCAACACCTGGCACGCCTTGAAATGTACCCACTTGTCTGTCCGTCTTTTCGCCTTGTTTTCTTTTGTTCAGCTTACAGATCACAATTTTTGACACATCTTGACAAAATTTCGTAAACCGATATGTTTTGACCCAAGGACGAGCGACATTCACAACGGTTCGGATCGAATCACTTTTTCAACCACTTCCCGTGAGACACTTTATTCGGAAAAGTCTTCATGTGGTTAGCTATAGGGTGCATGGCATTTAATGGCGAAACGTGGCCCAGTGTAGTGTTTTCACTTATTACCATTGCATTGATTCGTTGTTTATTATCCATTTCCCACGCACACATTATTAATTTTTCTTTTCACACTTTTATTTATGCATTTCAAGTCAATAGCAACCGTAATACTTACATGGGTTTTAAATAAAAGTCTATATAGATATATATATGTATATATATATATATATATTATTTTTTTTTTATTTTTTTTAATAAAAATATTTTTCAAACTAAATGCTTTTTGTTAAAAAACTACACCAAATATTACACGACTTGTTATCGGAAATTTTCGAATTTTATTAACTGGTAAAAGAATAGTTCAGTGGCTATTTATAGATAACACTCTACACATTCGCGCAAAAGTATCTGTCGCGTAATTGTCTTGCTTTAACCAATCAGAGAAAAATAGCATTCACGCATCTATGTGTTATCGAAGGTAAGTTTGTGTATTTACAGCATTTACTCTTGTTCGCGCTTTATCGTTGTAGTTTATGAAAGATATATATATACATATATATATGTATATAAATATGCCTTGTTTATCCTTATTAACTTGAAAAACTGTTGCTGTCTAATCTAGAGACGAATTTTGTATTTCAAGTTGTGGGTTGGTAGGTAAAAAAACAAATAAACATACAGCCAATGACAAATATATACACACACCGCTATCAATTTCTTGATGCTACGAAGAAGATAAGCTAAAATAAAAATTTCTTTAAGACAGCGATTAGACAAATATTACTAACCACTGACTGGAAACAACAAAAAAAAATACCTGAAGTATAGAAGTGCACATAGATCTCGACCGAGTAAATCTTCGACAAATTGACGAAATAAAAAACAAAAGAAGTAAAAGCATAGTAATGGAACACAGCCCACCATTATATACTCTAGAGTACCTCACAGTTACTCATATCACGATCTTCAAAGTAAGGCATTATATGTGGAAAGTGGTCGAAGCAATGTTCCGATATTCCATAACGTCTGTCCTTGGGTCAAAATAGGTTAGTGTATCAAATTTCATCAAAATATCTAAAAATGATGACGTGCAGATTGAATACAAAGAAACAAAACGGACGGACGGACAGACAAGCTCAAATCGATTCGGAAAGTGATTCTGAATCTGTGCATCACAAGATGTGTAGGGTATAATAAATAAGTAAATTATATTCGGCAATGGCCGATTTTCTGTCTCTATATTCAGCCAATGTGGCCGAATTTTCTTTTATTTTTGTATAGTTATCGTAGATATTCATCTTTATATCTGCTATAGTTTATGAGTGATGAACAAAAAATCCAATTGTTTTTATCTTTGAAAATAGAGGTGGCCTTAGTTGTGCTGCGGGCGCGTTCGTGAAATGAATTCTAATGAAAGTCTATACATACAGACTCCTCTCTGGTTTTTCTTGTAGACATTGTGACAAAAGGATAAAATCTTTCGACGTTGCGCATAACAAAAACTATCATTTTCTTTACCTTCCTGGAAACATTTATGTGAAAGCGCTGATGTACATTTGTTTTTGCTAAAAGGTTTAATTAGCAACCGCCAAGATGGGTAAGCATAAAAAGAACTTTGTATAAAGAGTGGCGCTTCGCACTATCATCACCGAACGGTGAGGGGTATCTCATCGATTTATATCTGCATGTCTGTCCGTCTGTCCGCAATGTCAGTTACAAAAAAACTCCTGGCTGCAAAAATAAAGTTATTGACTTCAAATTTGGCGGAAAGATTCGAAGTTCTTGCACGCAGGTTGCTATTGAAAATGGGTCAAAGTAGTCGAAGGACCACGTAAAGGATCCGCTGTACCACGTAAACGGAGGACACCTCTCTTTGGGTTTTTGCTCGTTACTTATAAACTACAGCAGGTAAATGTGCAAAAATTTGGTAGTGCTCTCTATGGGCCATGCCCTTGCAGGGAAGCTAATAAAGCATATACATTTTCGGCTGGCTCCAGATTCGGAATATACCTAAGCATGTTCGTCTGCTAGTCCGTCCATCTGTCCATGTGACCAACTATCACGTATCTGTGGCGAGAAAGCCGATATGCCCTACAAATTTGCAAAAGAATTTGAAAATGGCCCAAAGAGGTCAAAGAACTTGCCTGCAACGCCCACACGTTTATGCAATCAAAACTGCGAACATCTTTGCTTTCCATGTCTTCTGCTCGTTGCTCGTAGACAACAGCAGATACATGATACGAATGTTCCCAAAATTATTCTCCAAAAATAGAAAAATTTGACCACACCCACCCAATATTACGGAGCATGCAAATTTATATTTTTCCTTTTTTCATTCTCGCAGTCGCAGCACAATATAATTTTCTTAGTTGTTTTGTGTCTAGTTCCTAAACTTTTCATTGTTTACAAAAATTATTTGTATTTTTCTTTTTTAAAGTCTGGTTTGACCGATCATTTGGTTTAAATGGCGTTTATTATAATATCAAAAAATCATGAAGGATGCATGTAAATTTATGCCATTGACTGTGCATTGTGCTCTCTGGTTAGCAGGTACCACATCTGATCGTTTTAAAACATTTTGGAAGGAATAGGAGATTTTTCCATTGTATTGTAAACTGATGAAATGCAAAATGATTTAATTATGGGTTGAGAATATTCACGAAGTGAAATTAATGCTTTGGAAACTAATTATGTTGCTTTACAGAAATTCATCACTGACTTTATTGAACTTGCTATACTTTATTGTATTACGATTATTATATCAAAACTTAATGTAATGCAATATTGTAAGCGTCAAATATTTTAGGTTGTTTTTTATGTGTTTGTGTGTGCAATCAATGCATGCATGGAATCGTATGAGTTACGAATATGGTAAGTGCAGGAAATTATATTCAAAGAATTTTCAAAATTTTTTATTAAAAAAATTTTTAAGTACATAATGGCCCCTACGATCTATATATAACATCTTGCCATTGTGAAGTGTTGGTAAAGACATGAGATCATTACTTCTTTGAGAACTTGTTGAATTTCTAAGTGAAAAACTCAAGCAAGGCACTTTTACTCTTTGACTCTTCATTGTCACCTTTTCCGCCAATTAAAAGAAGTCACAAGTAAACGAAACAAATGGGAATAAAGCAGAGCAAGATCCGAGCTTTATTGTCGAGGCAACAAAACTTGCCAGACAAACTCTTTCAACTTTTGACCAGTCGTTTGAAATGTATATGTGTGTGTGCGCGCATAATGCTACGTTCTCTCTATTGATTAATTCTGGCCACTCTTTTTTAATCGCTTGCCGCAATCTGATTAACTTGTGAGAGTAGAGATGAAAATCAATTCTTTGCACAAGCAAAAATTCAAAAACCTCATCATCTACGATTACCTTTCAATCCGTCGATATGCATTCCTTAAGGACGTGGACAGTGAGGTCGTTTCTATTTATTCACTTGGTGTTAAGGAATTGAAACAGATTTCTTCTTAATTGTAGCCTAGCGGTTAAAATTTCGTACCATATCTTGCGTATTAGTGAATCCTTTGAAACTCATATTCTTTACACTCGCAACTTAGAGAATTCATTTAATTTATTTTTCATATCAGATAAGCACTCTCAGTCCATATTCTTCACACCCGATTGCCATAATGCATTTGCTCGCGAACGCTTTCGAAAACCAAAACTTCATAATAATTCGTGACGAGAGAGCTCATTTCGCCTCTCAGTAAACAAGAAGGCGCCTTCAAAGAAGAATATGATTCTGAGACACCAGCCCTTGTAAAGATTAAGGATTTAATGCAAGAGTAAAAATTGACACTTCGAGTTCTACCAAGCACGCGCGAGTAGCTGGCGCAAAAAATACATCTTAGTATTCGGGCCTATTACCCACACCCACACACACACACACAGACGCAAATTCACACATTTAAATTATTGCGATAAGAAGAAGAAGAAGAGTAAACAAACCTATTCAATCAGTAAACAACAATTAATAGGAGATAAACAATGTCTGGATATCGAAGAAGTCCGCATTCGCAACCTAGCATTTTACATTACATTCGCCGTTACACGCTCTCTTACACTCTCTTAAGAGGTTTTGTTTTAAAGAATCTCATTTTTGAAACTCGTCACCACCAAACAAGCAATCTAATCTTACCATTTCTTTAAATTGCGACCTAAAGAATTACATTTTCACAATAATCTTACCAGGGTTATTCATACCACGATGTGACCCTCAATCACTTATGAAAATCTTGCGAATAATTAATCTACTATTGTTTACGACAAGCAATACGAAAAAATCGAATACGTCAATGTTCAGAAGTGACTCAAAATGAGCGCATGCCAAGGTTAGGGTTAGAACAACACTTTTGTCTTGAACACAAAAATACATGGGCAGACGCGCAGACATGTTTAGATTTATTCAGAAAATGATTCTGAATCGATCGGTATAATAAAATCAAAGCTTGGTCTACCTAAAATCCTTCTGGGTGTTGCACACACTTAATCTACCCTTGCAACATAAGTGGTGTAGGGTATGAAAAGCAAATCGCTCTGTTAGGCGAAAAGTACTGTGTGTTGAGTGGTTTGATAAAATGGAAAAGAAAAATTTATTGTGAAAGCTATTACGGTGGCATCTTCATCTAATTGGAGTTTAAAATTGGATAAATAAATGCATTGTGTACACAAAGTCGCCGCATACGCTTTTAAATTGTCTGCAAAGCGAAAAATGTAACTTAAATTGAAGATATTGCAGATACTCCTAAATGCCGGGAGAGAATATTTTCATTTAAGGCAACACTAAATTCGAACGATAGCATTAAGTATATATATCTTTTATTTGCTATACATATAGCATTATATTATATATAGACATTAATAAATGAATCTCTTTAACTCAAAACTTATATTTTAATATTTTTTATGTAGCATACCTTAAGGTGTTTTTTTTAAATGTAAGAAATTTTTGCAGGTTGCGTGAGGTGATTATCTACAACTAAGTGAAACAATAAAGCATGCCATCGATGTGCTAATGTAACGGAAAGAATCATACAGTTCGGTGTACAATTTCGACTTGCTTTACGTTGTTGCCCAATCCTTAGCATTGAATTAGCCCGATCATGTTGCCGATGAAGTTCTTCTATGTACACTTGAATCCCTTAGCGTTGCCGCTTAAATCATTTCAGAGTAATTTCAAGTGCCTTTCCATTTTCAAACAGGTAAAGCATGCTTCCCGCATATCTAGTAAAGAAAGGTCTTTCCAATATGCTCGTGGCTCGTGGCTCGTGGCTTGCTGCTTTTTCGACTTTGTAAATGACTCAAGTGTAAGTACAACATACCTATGATTTTGGAAGAATAAAAACCTTAGCGAATTTTTTGTACTAAAAAAAAAAAAAAAATATAAAAATATACGCCGTATAAGCTCTTGCCCTACAGCTATCGTGAGAGGATCTAAAGTAGATTTTCATTTATAAAAAGCTTCTAACGCAGCTAATGTATCACGAAAAGGTACATCTAAGTATACTCATGGTAATGATACACTGTGGCCGTCCTTGATAATATTACTTATTAACACACTCAGAGCCAGCTGTTTATCTATGCGGATTTCTCATCCTTTATATGTGCGAAAAAAAATTAAATACTCACCTATGCATACACAAACTATGCACATACGTTTTTGTTATCGCATCGAACCACAAAAAAACGGTACTTAAATTGCGAAATGGAAAGAACCAGAATTAACTTGTTGATGACACATTGTAGATACAAAAACCATACGATCTGAAATTCGCCAAACAAGCGCCGTCCATATAAGAGATGAGGGGAAAATAAACAAGTTCATATTCTGTAGATCAGATTCTGTACTTATTAGATAGCAAGTTCCACAAACCTTTTTCTTTATTTTATGCAAGCACTATCTTGTTTTTTTGACATTACTATGACCGCCTCTTGAAATGACAACAACGTTAGACCATAGACTGAATAACAAGGTAATATTCGCCGTTTTTACGTTTGTCAGTAGAAAGTCATTAATTGGGCTCTAAATTACATTTCAACACAATACACTCTTGACATACTTCAAAAACTAGGGCAGAAATTTTATACTTTAATTTTAAGTAGATGTCCGACGGTTTCTTTTATTGAAGCTGGAAAATGTCTCGACTATTATTATTACGATTGTCAGGTTCGCCGTTCATCGTTTCTAAGTAAATGATGTGCATATAAATACTTCATTATGTTAATAATTACTGCCTTAGTAGCGAAGGTAATTGTTTCAGAGCAAGAATATTACAGGTTTTATGTCCCACACCACATATGTGATATATTAAGTCTATCCCAAGTCCCGGTTTATTATGTTCAGATTCAGAAACATTTTCCGAATCGATTAAAGCCTGTCTGTCCACATGTATGCCCGATGTCATGTATTTTTATGTTCAACGTACGCATCCCCAATTTTAAGACATCGGGACTAGCATTGCTTTGAAAGTAAACTGTTCAAGGAGTCGGAAAAGTAACTCGATCCAATCTGCTTTCAATAGCTTTCGGTCTTCAACAGACACAAGTCAGCGTACCAAATTTCATGAAAATATTTCAAAAACAGATAGACGGACAGACAAGCTTAGAATGCTTAGAAAGATGTGTCTAGATCTAGGTGATCCAAATTCCTTATTGTTAATTTTTTTGGTTATTTTGCTACTATGAACCAATTTCCATTATAAAGTATTAAAAATTAAAGCTCGTTTTGAAGGGCTTACTATTCTTTAGAAGTCTTAGTGATTTCCAAGAAATAGATCCACGTGATTCAAATTTGGTCCATATGTATGTCAAATTACTACCATGAACAAATTTTCATCATAAAAGTTTAACAATTAGTCCTTTTGGGCATAGCCAAACCACCATTGGGTGGTATTCAAGAAATAGAGGCAGATGCCCCGAATTCGGTAAGATTGATTCCTGCTATTTTTACTATTTTTACTTTTATATTACGAACCAATTTTCACCATGAAATTTTGGTAATTAGACCTTCCTATCGTACAAAGTTTCAGGTTTTGTAGAAATGGTTATATGAGAGACGGTTTAAAACACACACCAATTTAGAATGTCGAGACACTATTATTACTCAGTAACTTTTGACAAAAAATTTTAAAAGTTGCAATTTTTTTCGAAAAAAAAGGTCTGATCCGATCAACAGCATTCGTCCTCGGGCTGAACCACGCCAGTATACCAAACATCATCAAAATATCTCAAAAATTTGCAGCCATTAGGTTGAACACAAAAAAAAGGCGGACAAACGGGGAGGGAAGCTTCAATCGGAATCATTTTCTGAATCGATTGGCATACATCCCACTTACACAAATCTATTATATCCTTGTACTACAAGTGGGGTATAAAAAGAGCTCTATAAGCCTTGTGTGTATATTTAAAAGTTTTTTATTTCATCTCCGTTTTATTTGGATGCAAATTCTGGTAATGAGTAACTGACGAACTCTGACGGATATATTTAGCAGATTTTCGATTTTAATATTTAGTTGGTATTGGAAGAAGGGTTTTACTTATACATCGTGTTGGAAAATTCTACTACTTCTTTTCCCTAATAGCATGTGGACGAGGTTACAAAGCGGGACAAAAGGTTATAGATAAACATTTTGCTTACGAAAGAAAGAAAGAAGAAGAAGATTTAATAGCAATTTCATAAAATGTACTCACTTACTTTATGGGCAGATGGTAAATAAAATAAACTAAAAACAAAATTCTATTAAACAATGATTCCGTGATAGAAAAACTGAATGAAAAAAAAAAAAATTCAATAAACAGACATGAGCACGAACATAACTAAATCGATTTCGTTGTTCGAGCTAGTTGAGAATAATAATAGGTCATAAAGAAAATTCCCCGCGGGATGAGGTGTTGATGCCTATAAACCGGCACCACTCGCCTGCTTGTCTCAAATGAACATGTGCTTAAGAGGTGACATTTCAGCTTACATTTTTTATGAAGACAGTTTTCCAATTCTTCGCTCGTTCAAAATATCTCCAAAAATACGCTATGTAATGCTTTTTTACCATAAAAAAGGTAAAAACACTGCAAAAAAACAAAATTTGTGAAGAGTACGGTGAGAATGCTCTGCGAGAACGAAAGAGCCAAGAGTGGTTTGTTCAGGATTCAGTTCCGAAATTTTCGATGTCAAAGATGCACCTCGCAATCACTGAAAAAGTCGATGAAATTTTGCGACTGGTGTGCAAAGATCAGCACGCCAGCTCTCAGGAAATAGCGGAGGCACTAAACATCAACCACATGATAGTTTGGAATCATTTTAAAAAAGGAGAAGGCTGCAAAAAAAAGCTCGAAACCGTGGAAAAACCGCTAAGACTTTTCAACATCACCTAACACATTGATTTGATCTTTAACAAACAGGTTGTTAAGCAGCAAAAACACTTCGCGTTTCTCTTGCCTTTAGTTTCTATAAAAATAATGAAAATTTTAACACATTTTCATTATTGGTGCGCGGACGGTAAAAAAGATCAATATGAAAGCTGTGTTCACTAATTATTAGCGCCTTCGTTGCTCTTTATTGTCGCATTCATTAGACCCACGTCACTTATGGCACAGGGTATATTAACTTAGTGCGGTCGTATGTAACACGCGGAAGGGCTTAAGATGGACCCACCTTTCATTATACCGATCGACTCAGAATCATATACTGAATTGATCTAAACCTGTCTGTTCGCCTATCGTCTGTCCGCCTGTCCATGTAAAATTGTGTTTAAAGTACAGGTCGCAATTTTTGCGATATTTTGATGAAATTTACTACAGCGACGTGTTTTGACCCAATCGCAATAATTGCTATTGAAAATGGTTCGAATCGGTCCACTTTTTCGACCGCTCACCATATAACGCTCTATTCAGAAAATTCATTATATCAAAAAAAATTGTAATTTTCAAATTTTCTCGACAAAAGTGGCTAAGTAGTAGTATTTCGGCAAATAGGTATGAAAACGTTGGGCGGGCTGGGGCAATCTTTGAACCCCCTCTCATATAACGAAAACTGAAGACAAAAAGATATAATTTTCATCGTGAAGCATTAAAAATTGTAAATGAAATGATAAAAGTAATTTAACATAAAAAAATCAACTGTACCAAATTTGGACCATCTCGACCTATTTTTTGTATCCTACTCTGATAAGGATATTCACGAAAATTGCGCTAACTACGCCTATTTTTACGCCCTGCTCTATGTGAGAATTAAGCTTGTACTACACTAGGTTGCGTTTTAGGCCTGATTCCCTATAAATACGGACATGACATATATGTCTTTATATAGGAACAAGATATAATTTTTGTGTTCTATAATAAAAATAGGAATTGTGTTAGACAATGTGTGGGGTAGGGTATTGAATGATCGGCTTTGCCCGTGTACATGTTCTTACTTGTTTTCACATATAAGAATATATTATATATGCGTATATACATAAGCAGAATTTTTAGATAAAAACTGATCAGACAGACGGTTCGCTAAACAAATTTTGCTCTTCTTTCTTCATTTTTCCTGAACTGTAGTATGCCTACCTTCTTAAAACCGTACATTACATTTTGTTCAAAACTCTTTGCGCTTTATTGGGATGAAAATAACATTCGTAGAAGCGGCTGACACGAATTTCTTTACAAGATGTTTCATCCTTTTACATGCTGATTCAAGTGCAACACCGGGACATTGTTGCACAACACGACTTTCGATTTCTACAATTTGGATAATCTGTGAAAATTGTTAAAAGTACCAAGGGAGCATTCAATTTTCAAATAGACTTAATTCATGGTTGATATAAAGGCCGGTGACTTTCCGAACAACGAATGTGTACAAGCATCCCTCGCCTAACACGTGTAATTCGTACCGTGTTGTGTTATACGAAATTTTTTTATTTAAACTAAAATATCATGTAGAAGGACATAATTTATCAATGTCCGTCTAAGGTCTGTCCATGTATTTTTGTGTTCAACCTATTGCAAGGTCGCAATTTTTGAGATATTCTAATGAAACTTGCTTCAGTGTAGCGTATTTTAACCCAAGGACGAAAAAGGCGAAAACAAATTTTCAAAATTTCTTGACAAAATTCGCTCTGTAATAGTATTTCGATGTTCAAAAGTGATGTTCAAAAATGACCATTTGGCTGTGACAATTTTGTGAACCCCGTCTGATAAAACCGCTCCTACGAATATTGAATATAAAGATATGGTAAAAAATCGTAATTTTTGATATGCCTAAGTGAAAATCGGTTCGTAATAAAAAAGTGACATAGAAATCAAGCTTGCGGAATTTGAACCAAGTGGGTGTATTTTTTGGATAACATCGCATATAAGAATTCTCAGGGAATATAAATTTTTATATGCCAATGTAAATCTTTATAAAACTTTACTATGAAATTTAGCAAAAAAATTAATGGTAGGCCATTTGGATCACATAGGCCTATTTTCTCGACCCTAACATATGTAAAGATTATCACGAACAGCAAGCTTTATATGAAGGAAAAGTCTATTTCCTAGTTTTTCACTATGGAAACCGTAAGATAATTAAATTTTTAGAAAGTAAATGAAGTTTGTTCACGTCATGTAGGGTTTTGCACATCCTCCAATTTGCGGGCTTCCATGAAAATAATGCGTCATTTTTGGTGTATTATTACAAGCAAAAGTGAATAACTGTACTATGCGAAGTGGTGGAGGATATTTTTAATGGTCGGCCTTGTCCGATGTTTAACTTCGTGTTGTACAGAAATCGTGTTACAATTGTGGCAATTGTTGTACCATATTCTAGCGAAAGCGTGCTTTGGAAGCAACGTGCTAAGCGAGAAAAGCCTATATTTGAGGAGGGAGTCCAAATCAAACGCAATTACTTCGTCTTTACGCATCGCATGTATTTTTAAAGTATTACAGTACTTTCGAATAAATAAAAGTTTTTGGTGTATTATATGAAATTGAAATTGTGAAGTAATAGGCCACACCGTCATAGCAAATGACCTTTTCCGCATGAACTCTACCTTATACCCTTGCCCTAAACTTAGATTAATGAACGCGTGTTTACGCGTGTTTTGCGTGTCATTTTCTTTTCTTTTATTTCTTCTACTTTTCAACATTAAAATCTTCTACAATGTATAAACGAAGAATATGTATGTATGTGTATTTGCACTTTAAAATTTATTTTTACATAAATATTTATAAGCGAAACTATGTTTCATATATATATTTAGCATTTTCTACATTCTTTGCAAGGCTGTTTCTGGACGGACTACAAACATTAGATATACAGGTGCAGGAATTGCAGAAATCATGCGCAATGTAAAGACCATAACTCAAAGCATAGAAATTTTTTTTTTTTTTTTATGTTAGACCAATTAATGTAAGGTGAGAGAAAAATTTTGAAAATTTCATGCAACTAAACTTTTTCAAAAAAAAAAAAAATTCAACTCTTAGGCCAAGATTTGAATTAAATAAATAAATAAAACCAGGAGAGGAGCAACTGCTATGCTCACGCCAGAGCTATTGGCTTCACAAACTTTTGGCTGAGGTTGAGGCACATATTTACACAAAGCACCAAGAAAATCAGCTTGAGCACGCATGTTCACTTTAGGATCGTATTGCTGCAAGTTAATGATAAAACAATCAAAATTTTGTTACAGAGAGATTATAATACTGATAATGTTCTTACTTGTTTAAAGACGACAGTTGGTACACTGATTAAGGGATTTTGAAAGGCGTTTGTAACTTGGCCATTTGCCATTAATAATCGTTCACCGTCGGTGCTATTAGCGCACTGTTGAATATTCTCCCAACTGCTGACATGACTTTCTCGAGCACATTTTGCACCAGGATAAACATTATCTGGGAAATTTTTGCCAGCTTTCATCATGCAATTAATAAAATCCAAGATGAGAGATTCACGAGTATACTCTGTTTGATATGAACTGGCCTGAATGTGTTCTATAGCGCAGGCGTGCACTTTATTTCCATAACATTCATTAGGGCCGTGATGACAAGTGAATAATATCTCTGATCCTTGAGTTGTATACTAAAATCATTAAATTACAGTTTTATACAAGATACATAAGACATTATATATGTATGTATCTTTTCTTTACCGTAGATTTGCCAAATGGTACCCATTTAATGTCAACATGATCTCTTAGTTCATTTTTCACAGCCGGGAAAACTTGTTCACTTATAAATTTAGCACTATCGGGACACAACGACTCGTAGTAAATGGTTACAGGTACCTTAAGAACAATAAAATTCGTGAAGAATACATGTTAATGACTAATAGGTATCGATTAGTGATCTATATTTTAAAATTGAATAAAATCAAGTAAGAAAATTTTATTCGGTCCTGACCGAAAACTTTCTACCCATCATGGTCATCCTAAAAGAGACTAAAAAATAAAGGAAAGGACTAAATTTTCATTCTCCATAATATTGGATTGGCTCCGTTTGTTTTTTTCTACTGTCAAAATAAAAATTTATATCACGTCTTTGTTGTAAAGTAACAAACGACAACGGGGAAAGCGAAGGCGTTCACTGTTTTTGTTGCATAGGCGTGTGGGCGAAGTAGGCGTACCCTTTGACCTGAGGTCATTTTAAATTGCTTTACAAATTTACCAGGAAAACGTTTATAATAAACATTACACAGACGGACGGACGAACATGCTTACATCGATTCAGAATTTTTTGCTTCTCTCCAGCTTAGTTGGAGATTGCTTCTTGAAATATGACTTGGAATATTATTATTACTCTTACTGTGATTCTTATGACTGAAGGAGAAGCAATTGCGTACTAGCACCATAGACTATCGGATCTACTTTAGAATAGAAAAGTAGATGTAGATTAGATGTAGATAGTATGTACGTTAAGTAATTTCAGGACGTCCGTAGGATCAGTTGTTCCGAATGCGATTCTTTTAATAAAGGAAAAGTTCAGGCAAATTGGGAAGACTTTTTCAGAATACATTGATGCGTTGCATTTGTAGAGCCAAACGAATTCTCGCAAAACTTTTGATCTTGATTTTATTAATATTTATCAGATATAATGGAGGAACAAAGAGAGAGGTAACAGACAAGTAGCGCTGATGATGTATTCTCTTTAACTTTCTTGGCATAGAATAGTACGTACAGATATATTAAAACTTGAAAGTTAGGTGCGCCTTAAAATAAATTCCATTCATATAAAGAATATATGTAAATTTTATTAAAAGGTGCTTAGCTGTAATGAGAACGGGCTACTCTAGTATATACCCTGTTGTGTTGTGTGTTTGTATTATGAGCAGTTAATATGATTTGATTTCATTAACTATTCATCGTTGTCTTACTCTTGTCAGCTTTAGAGATAAAAACATTTTATAAATAGAATGAATGTTTTATAAATGGATCAGGCAACTAAGCCAAGTAAAAGCATTGTGATGGGCCAGATTCCACCATTAAATACCTTACATCACCCTACAGTTATTAATATAACTTTTTAAAATAGGACATTATATGAGGAGTGTAGAAAAAGTGGACCGAACCAAACCGTTTTCAATAGTTTTCGTAATTGAGCCAAAAACACCAGTGAATAAAATTTAATCGAAACATCCCAAAAATTGCGACCTGTAGTCTGAACACAATTTGATATGGACAGACATCAGACGGACAGATCGGCTTAGATCAATCCAGAATATGATTCTAAGTCGATCGGTATAACAAAAGGTGAGTCTATCTTAGGAAAATTGACGGCTGTGCATTGAACGTACAGACAATCTTAGATGATAATGACCTAGAATGATGTTCTGAATCGATTGATATAATAAAGAGTGGGTGGGTCTATCTCAACTACTTCTAGGTGCTGCAAACATCCGAAAATACTTAATCCATACTTGTACCGCAAGTGATATAATATATAGAGAAACCCGTCTTTATTGTAAAACACATTTTTAGATACACATGACTGTGTTGCACCTATCAATTTTGCCAAAATCTTGATCAGTACGCCCCTTTGACAATATAAATTTTATAGTAACTTTTAGATAACTTTTTAATTTGCATAACTCGGAGACACGCGAACTGCGACAAAACTAAATTTCTGAGTCACAGTTAAACATAGACTTTTCTTTTTTGCATATAAAAAGAGGTCTTGATATTGAGATCTTCGGCTTACATAGTTTTGTTTTCAAATATATCGAAGAAAAACCAACCGTGACTGGCCCATTGTTTTTATCTGCCGAAGTTGATATTTTTTATTTTTACTTCAATCCATATTTACTACACATACATTACAAACATACGCGTATTTACTCATAATTTCACGTGCACATAATACATACAATACTTGATTTAAGTCACAAAATTCAAGTTTCTCTTTCGAGTTACCTTTACTGCATTAGCAAGAGCAACGAATGCCATAAAAACTCCAATCAACTTAGTCATTTTATTAAATTAATCTTCTTTAGAAAAATATTTATAAAAATTAAATAAAAATTTCTCCGTGGATTTATACTGTACGATCACAACCAATTCAATTCTAGGCTTAAACTAAATTCTAAGAGCGAGTGGTATTTTATTTAATTGCAATTACAAAACCAAAAACAAACAAACACGAAAAAATTATCTTCAGCTTAGACCGAATGTTTTGATACTTACCATTATCTTATACAAATGTATATATATATACGAGATATATGTGTAGATATATATAGAATCGTATTTAAAAAACCCAGCTTTTTTGCTTAATTTAATAACAATAACAAAAGTTATTGCATCAATAAATTTTACATCTTTCTATTATCATAATTGAGGCGTATGTAACTTACTTTACAGTATAAAGTCTTTTTAAAACAGACGGATAGACAGATAGACCAATTTAGGTGAATCAATTTCGCTTTTCACTTCTTCTAAGCTTTAGAAACATTTGAAAAAGTTTGCATTCGTAACCAACGAATTTGTTTCGTTTGTTATTTGGTTTTCTCAGACCTGTTTTGAGCATTGAACGGATGATGAGAGCAATAATACCTACCTAGTTTTTTTGGCGCAACATGCATTCGTCATACCTAAGCGAATGAAGTAAACTTACATATTACATTACACTAACTCCACCACAAATCGGATAAAAATAAAATACATGTTGAGATTTTTTCTTTTTTTCATCGCGTAATAAAAACTAATATAAATGCAAAACCTGCGATTGAATGTTAATTTTAATTGAAATTAATGGATGTAATGTTATGGAAGAGCGCATTAGATTGCGTTTTATTGATAGAATCCTAATTTGTTTACTACGTCTGGTTATACAGAAAACTCATTCGTTTAACACAAATCATGAAAATTTGAAACCTTTAGAAATTAAGTCTTTACGAGCTTCACGTATTTGTTCTTGCAATTCCTTAGCCGCTTCCGGGCAATCGTTAAGTGTAAATGTACGATAAAGAACAGTACCGGCCGCATACAACTACAATATATAAACAAAAAAGTGTGCTTGAGTTATGTCCATTTGTATAGTTTTTCCTAAAACGGCTTACACCAAACATAATAATCAATATGTACGGCAAAAGTTGTAATGGTAATAACCACTGCTCTATACGCAACGTTTTAATGGCCGCAAACAACGCACCGAAATATGGCACAATGAACAGCATTAAATACATAAGCCACCGTTGTAAGTTAGTCATATTCTTTTCAATTATTTTTCAATTTAAATGCACAAACTCGGCGGATTACACTCTTTTTGAAGTTTTGTTGAAATGTAAGCAAAACTGCTAACTAACATATGTGTGCGGAACAGCTGTTTTATGTTTTAAAGAAAATCGCTAGAGAGCGTATAACAATATCGTCAGTGCAGAGTTGAAATATGCCGGAAAAGCAAAAAAAAATTTTTGTTTTTCTTTTATTTTAAATTAATTTAAAGGAAAGAAAAATTATTAAACTTACTTTTCATTAAATGTGTTAACGTTTTTAATAAAAACCGTTTAGCATATTCCCCTGTGGAGCCGAAAGGAAAATAATTAAATTCCTCACAATTTCAAAATGTATCAAGGAGTAGTAAACTCGCAATCGTGCTTTAAGGCTTTAGTCATAGAATTTATTTCTCCCACTGAATTAATTATTATAACACATTTTCGCATTCGATGCACCTAGAAAAGTGCAGCTAGATGTATATGCGAATTAATGTCTACATGATTGTGTGTACCGGCCCTTTTCAAACCGGCTGTAGAATGAAAGGGTTTTCTACAAAAGCGGCTTATGATTTATTTACTAACTACATGAGGTCATGTATGTATATTTTAAGTTGCTCTAAGATGTAAAGAAACTCTATGAAGAATTGTCTTTAAAGCCCTATCCATTTTATGGTTTATCTTACTTTATATTTTCGTTCAACATAACATAGCTCAAGCGCTTGAAACGATCATACCATCCCCGAATTTTTAGGAGAAATGAACACTAATTTTTGTAGCAGATCTTTCAACTTATTACGAAAGTTTGCGGCTTAAATATAAATTAAAATTTGCCCGTCATCACGTCGGTACTTCACCTCCGCCTTCACCTAAATTTGATTCGTCGACTTATGTAAGTACTCCATCTTAGCCTACGAAGCACGTTAGCGTTTCCGCTAGCGTTGAGTTAGCCGTTTATAAAAAAGTTCCAAGAAGCCCCCTCGTTCTCGCTTTGCTGAAGTGGCAATGGTGTCTCCCCTTAGTGGTGCCCTTCAGGCTTCTCTGTTTACATCCCCAAAAAATATTAATAAAAATAACAATTCCGCCTATCCACCTGGCTGCTCGGGGTTGTCTGCAGGTCACCATGCTGGCAAAATCGCACAAGGTGCAAGTCAAGTGTGGTCACTCCTTCTATATTCTCGCCAACTGCAAACCCTTTTGTTTCTCGTAGGGATGAAGTCTGCATGTCGGCAGTACCACCCAGAAAGGCAATTTTCGTGTCAAGACTGGCGCCTAAGAACTCTGTGGATAACATAAAAAGTTACCTGGGTGTGAAAATTCCGCCCGTCAATTTGAAGCGTGTAAGCGTTTTCAAATTGACTCCATCTCTACCTAGAGCTATCTCGTCTTTTAAAGAATTAATTGCGACTGAATATATGGAAATTTTGCTAAACAACCCATTGTGGCCTGTTGCGACCCTAATTAAGGAATTCATTCCTCGGGATCGACTGTGTAATGTTAATTTTGGAGCTCTTCCACCCTCAAACAACTAAGTAGCTTTCATTTACCAAAATGTTATGGGCCTAAACTCAAAAATGCGCTATACTTTTCTAAATATAGTGAGCACGAAGTTTTCCTGTTTAGTCCTCACTGAAACTCTGTTAAAGCTTGATTTACATTCGTCGGAACTTTTTCACAATTCTTTCCAGGATTTCAGAAAGAATCGATTGGATCGCTCTGGTGGTGGTGTCTTAATTGCCATATCTGCGACGGCCCCGTCCTATTCAATTGAATTTCTTACTCCTCCCGACGTTGAATTTAGTGCCATTCGGGCGACCAATTGTCAATAAACAGTTATACGTAAGTTGCTCCTGCATTCCCTCAAATGCGGATATTTCCATTTATAAGAAACACGCTGCTCTCATTTGCGATCTGGCCGAAAAGTCTAAACCTACTGACATAGTCATAGCGTTGAGGGACTTCGGTTTGCCACAAGTCAGCGATAGTCGCAATTCGCGCTGCATGGTCCCCATTTCAACATCTGAGAGAGCTATAGTGTTTTTCAATGAACTATTTGATCGTAATTTACTGCAATACACCCGTACTGCTAATTGTAATGGCAGAGTGCTAGATTTTAGCTTTGCCAACTTGCCGGAGATGGTTGTTAATCGTTGTCCATCTTTTAGTTTACCTGAAGATCCATATCAATTTGTGTTTCCATTTAATTACAGACATTTTGGTCCGTTGAACTACTCTAACGTGACAAATCCAACTTTCTCCCAAAAAATATTATGATTTTAACAAAACTAATATTTTACTGCTTAAATCTCATCTTCCACACATTATGCTTGATTTCTCTACTGGAAATATTGAAACCTACCTTCGTTCTATAATGTGTTAAACCTGGCTATTTCTGCATCAGCTCCGATCAAGCAGCCTCGTCCTTTAAGCAGGTGCCCGCCATTGTTTAACAACACAATTAAATATTACAAAAATAGGAAAAACAAACCTTTCAAAAAATTTATGAAAAGTGGTTCTGCTTACGACTATTTTGCCTATTCTGCATCGAAGCATAGATTTAATAAACTCAACCACCAGTATTATTGCAGATACTTTCAATTGATACAATCCTCACTGCTTGTTAATCCTACATATTGTTTAACGTTTTTAATTCCAAAAGAAAAATCAACTTATACTCCTTGCATGTTTCTTTCAATGGCCCTGAGTCCATTGATGATATTGTAGTCTTGAATCTCTTTGCTGAATACCTCTGACAAAATTTTTCAACTGCTAATTCCGGTTCAACTCTCAACTATCCGTATCCGGTATCTAGCTCGGTTTTGATTCCTAACCTGATAATCTCAGAATATGATGTTTTAGATGGTTTAAGGTCTCTAAAATGTATTTCTGCGCCTGGGCCTGATGGGATTCCATCATATATCTTAAAACATGCCTCGTCGAGCTAAATGGTGCTATTTCAATGATTTTTAACCTGTCCTTGAAATCGGGCGTTCTTTCTTTGTGTTGGAAGAGTAGTTTCCTTATTCCTATTCAAAAATGTGGAAATAGACATCACGTTGAGAACTATAGAGATATCGCCAAGCCGAGTGCTTTATCTAAATTGTTTGAGCGAATTCAGTATCTAGTTTTTGCTATTGAATTTTATATTTTTCCACTTTCCCATAGCTTTCGGAAAAGAATTGATACGAAGCTCTTAGAGTTTACTTACTATGTTTTCAAGGCTTTTTCTAGTGGCTCTCGCACGGATTTATTTGCAAAGCGTTTGACTTAGTTAACCATAATTTATTGATCTTCAAATTCCAGGCCTCTGGCTTCTCTTTCTACTTAGTGAAATGGATAAGTTCGTGTCTGCACAACAGATCATTCACGGTTCTATTTAAACTGATCACCTTGGATGAATTTCCCATGACGTCTGGCGTCTCGCAACGCAGCCACTTAGAACTCCTTTTATTTAATTTATACATTAATGATCTCCCTTCGGTGATTAAATCCTTCTCCTTGGAATCGTCATTGTATCAGCTTCAAACTGACATAAACAATTTGGTTAAATCTAAAAAAATGTGAGAAGCTTGCTTTCTTAAGAAGGAAGTCGTTCAGTACTGAGTATTTCATTGACTCACACAAGTTGGAAAACGTTGATTCGTTCATCGAGTTAAGAGTTCTATTGCACATCTAGTTCTGTTTATGTAAGGCTTGGTCCCCGCTTGCATTCATTAAGAGGTGATCCAAAGAGCTGAAGGATCCTTGCATTACAAAAAAGCTGTACATGTGCTTAGCTAGACCAATACTTGAGTATGCCTCGGTTGTGTGCGTGCTATATAGGTGCTATCTAGAGTGAACAGAATTAGTTCAAAAGCAATTCTTGCTATTTGCCCTTAGGAATTTGTGATGGGACCCGCTTGTCTGTTTGCCTCCTGTTATCCTTACGGTCACTTGAGAAATGTAGATTTATTCTTGGTGTTTCCTTCTTAATTAAGCTTGTAAGGAAGCGTTTTGCTAACAATTCTGTCTGCGTAATTGTCCGTCCATAGCCCACAATATCGCTCACCCGTAATTCATTCAATTTCAAAAGTAGTTGGTCAGTCGGTCCCATCGTGCGCTAAGATACATATGAAAGTATAGGAAAGTATAGTAGCGTTGGGTAAAATATCCTCTCTGTGATATGTGTATTTGCCTCTACACTAACTAGCTTTGTTTATAAAAATTGTATTAGAACTATGGAACCTACTTTGTTTCGTGTATTCCTTTCAGTATTTTTTTTGCTTCGAAACATATGTCGGTTTATAACAATATTTGCGCTTGTAGAAATATTAGCTGATCGAACGATTCTCACTAATTAGGGATTAACGGTTACATATTTTGATATTTACAGACCCATAGTTTCAATATATATGCATGTTGATCTGTTTCACTGGTACATATCATGTAAAGGCACTTACCTAACGGTCTTGTGGTTTGCAAAATCAAGCAATTGTCTCGAATGGATTCTATTCACGGTCATGGCTGGCACCTTGAATCGTCTTGTTAAGGAAGGATTAACGGCTCTATACATGTTCGATCATACGATAGCATTAATAGTAAGATAGACGTAAGAACATTATGATAACATGTACACAAGTAAACATTGCTATTATAGCAAATACATTGTAAAATGCGTGCCAGCCTGTAACAGGCACAGGCAAAACACCGATTCAACGGGACATCGATGGTGATCACGACTATAAAAGAGCGTGTCGCAATACGCTCAGGGTTCAGTCTTGTTACGGCTTTTAGTCTGGTTGCGGCCTCTAGCCACAAATTTCTAATCGCACGCGGTAGCTCTAATCGCATACAGTATATACTCGTAAATAATAAAATTGTAATTCCAACGAAATCCGAAGGTGCAAGAGTTTTTGTTTTTTCTACTAAATTTTCTTCCTGGATAGGCCCTGAACATACCCCGCAAAGAAGACTCGTTACAAGCTAATTAATGGAACTATCGATTCGTTCACACTATTTGGTGAGACAAGCTTTAATGTCCGTAACAGCTTCTCTAGGCACCTTATGTTCATTCAGCTAAGTCAATGTAAACATAATTATTAGCTGTTTAAGCCCTTCAGAGTTGTTTGCGGTAACCTAAATGATGTCTATCACTTAATCTCAGTAACGGATTCTTTAAAGTCTATCAAAGCATCTTTGCTTAATACGCGCGATTTGTCGCTGTCGTATTCGAAAATTAATTGGTGTTGTTTTTTGTATCGGATGCCAAGCTTTTGCATGTTTGCGATGGCTTAGGGGTTCATTTGCAACTTGTTTCTAAACTGGTTATAGGCGTGCCTTTGTGCTAGGTGTGTACATGCTTTTCATCCTTTTTTTTTCTCTTTCTTATTTATTCCCCTTACATACTTTATATTAGTTTTTAATATTAATTAGCATAAGATTTACTTCTAAGAGTCAATTGAATTCGACTGTTAAGTTGTTTTAGTTAAGTTTCATGTGTAAGTAAATAAAATAAATGGAAATAAAAGTAAAATAATCCCTCCGTTAAGCTAGTTTTTTGCGTTGACATCAAGTTAAAAAAAAATCCGATCAGTTATTTTATATTAGAGAAATGTGATATGAAAATCTAAGGACTGTGCAAGAAATTCAAGAGACAATAAGGCCATGATTGGTTTTCATATTTCTATTGTAATAACGTAAAATTAAATAAATTTTTCGAAACTTAGAAAATAATGTTTAAAGCTTCAGATAAGTTATGCGTAGCTCCCTCTGCAACAGATCGATACTGCACATGTGCAACATTGAAATTGGTAAGCGAAATAAATAAAGTTAATTACTAACATCCTTTCGCCGTTAGAAGTCACTTTGTGTAGAAATTCTTGCTTCTTGCGTTCATGTTCATATTAATTCTCACGCGCAACAGCATCTTTTCTTCATATAACTCTTCAGAAAATGCTTCCGCGAAATATTTACATGCTTACTCAATATTGTACAATATTAGATGAATTTTAAAATAACTTCCTTCTATTAAAAGGAAGTTTTCTTTCAAAAACGCAATGCGATCTTTCTTTCCTATCATGGTTCCTTTTGACAATTTTTGCGTAAAAAGTAGAATAGCCGCACTTCCCACGTATTAAGCTCTTGAAAGCTGTCTTCCTCACGCGATACTATAAACTATTCAACTACGTTGATTTGCCAAACCTTAGCTTTAATCCAAAATCCATTCCCCCCTCCCCCCAGATACTTTCGCCCATCATACATTCGTTCTCAAATGCTTTCAAGTGCCATTCTACCATTCCATTCTTATCCAAGTCTTTATATGCGCAACTCCTCCATGTTGAAGTATTTATCCCCCATATCTCTTGTGGTAGCAGGATATGTCAAGTTTGCGCGAGTGTATGCCCATCCACCCGAAAGGACTTGAGATGGACCCAGCTTTTGTTATACCGAGCAATTCAGAGTTAGTGTCTACATAGATCTACGCTTGTCCGTCCGCCTTGCTTCTTTGCACTTAACCAGCCCTGACGTGTTTTGTTCCAAGGACGAACGTTATTGAAAATGGTTCGAATGGTGTACTATTTCGACTACTTCTTATGAGGCGTTGATCATTTCGAAAAGTCATATGAATAACTGTAGGTAGATGTAGGGTGTTTAATTGTGGCTCTGATTAACAATAGTGCTTGCACTCGTTTTATCTTGAATTCTTGAAGGATGCAAGGATTGTTTTCTTCTTTTCCTTTTAGTTATTAGATAAAGATTTGCTTATAGAAAGGGATTTTTTATTTCTATTTTATGAGAGCTTTTGTCCGTTCAAGCTTAGTTAGCCTATGTAGCTCATTTTGCGTTCATCGCTATAATGAGATGCCAAAATTGTTTATAAAAGTTCAAATTGTCTTTTGCCAACGTTTAGTTGTTTAACGAATTTCATATAAAATAAAAGTTTTCGCACTTCAATAACTGGGTTAGATTGTCTTCGTTAAAAGTTCACGCACACAAATCATTATGGATACAATTTATTCAATGATTATGCTAATAGGTGTAGCTGTCGTAAGTGATTGAAAAACAACACAACAAATTTTATTTTAAAATCCGTGCATACATCAGTTACGTACAGCATTTTAAGAAAAAAATAAAAAAAATACACACATGTACATATATAAGAAAATATATATGTTAAGTTCAAATGTGCAAATTTGCTTTTAATACTAACTCTTTGGTTTGAAGTTTACAGTTTCATCAAAGCCCCAAGGTTATAATTACCAGTCAGATGATCAATTTCTTACTTCCAATGTCAAGAGATCTGCAAGCACTCAACTAACAAGACGAATCGATGATATTCACAATTCCCCTGTGTTTTCAGCAGCATCGCATTATCTACCCCCACCAGCACAGGCTGGACAAAGTTTCGATGCGCAAGAGCAATACCACACGCTGGGGAATCAACCGACTATAACGAAGGATATTTATTTACATTTTGCACCAGAATATCCACATGAGGAAAAATTGCATTCAGATTCGACGGTGCCGAGAAAACATTATCGCATTATATTTATTAAAAGTCCCGTAACCAGTTTAAGCGAAGTGGCTGCGCGATTCAGAGATGCTGTTAAACAAGAGAAAACAATTATTTATGTATTGAATCGAAAACATGATCCCATCGAAATTCAGAGTGCCATAGAAGAAGCCGTCAATAAGGAGTTCACTAAACCGGAGGTTTTCTTTATCAAATACAACACTCCCGAAGAAGCTGAAAGAGCGCAGCATGCGATTCAAGGTTCGTGAGTTGTGTCATCCAAATTTACATAGTAAAAATCTTTGCATTTCTTAAAATAATATGACAACAACAAATAACTATATAAATAATTTAAATTCTTAAAAATTTTATTAAATTCATTAATTTAAAATTATAATTTACGTCCGTCCACAGCTGAATACGAGAAACTTGGTGGCACTACCCGCATTTCTGATAAAAGCGTCGCTCCCGTTGTTAACGTTTTGGACGATCAATCAGTTTCAACAATCAAATCTTCTGATAGACGTTGAGCCTTGCTTGACCAATTCAAGGATGAAGTAAGAGAGAATCATTGAAAGTTTGCACTCAGTGTTGCAGAGCTTCAGAGCATTTAAGACTTTACACCGCCATCTTTGCAAATAATTTTCTCATCGGGTAGTTGGTCGGATAACGACCTATCTATCTATTCTACCTTTAAACATGAATGTCTTCCATACGCATTATTAATGAGAATACAAAAATCGAAATATGAATCAACAACGACCTTTACATCAACTACGTACTAAGTATTTATAAAAATAAAGGCATTTTTTTACTCGTCTTCCTTATGAAATTAAAAAATATGTTTAATTAGCAAACCAAAACCTGTTTTTTTTCTTTTATTAAAATATGGGCTCCTAATATACTAATAACTATGCTATCTTGTCTGTTTGCGAGAAATGGCTTGACCCTATGTATACGAACTCTTGTCGGGGCCAGTTTCCGACGGAATAGCATTCTTAACGAGAGAGAGAGAGAGAGAGAGAGAGAGAGAGAGAGAAACTAAGAACCAGAGATAACTAAATAATAAGACGTTCCAAAACTTTGTTTAAAGCAAGTAAGAAAGTTATAGCCAGGCAAGGCGGGCCATTAGACACTCCACACCACTTTCGTTTTGCTCGTTTATAATGACGGGGAATTTAAAAAAAATTAATACCTAATGAGTTTTTGTTGCCAAGCGATGATACGAACCCAAGGAGTATTACTTAATTTTTAAAAACGTCTCAATGTTTCCGAATACTTGACAGATTGATTAATTCCAATTTCTGATTTTTTTTTTAATTTTAACGTCGAAATACTTGACTGACTCCTAACTGTACACACGCAATATTTTTTTTACACGGTTGATGCGTTCCTTAGGAAACCTTGCAAAAAAAATGTTACAAAAAATACATGCGACCTGTGGTAAATCTGGGGACATGTTTCACAACTTTAAAAAGTCGTGTAAGGTGAAAAAACTATAAATATTATCCCAAGAAGCTGTGCAAAAAAAGTAATAATGAGGTCCATATTACCTATGTAAAGAACAAGAATTTTTATTATAAGAACACTTTAAAAAACAAGAACACTTACTTTACTGTGAAAAGTCAGTCCATAAGTACGGCATATAAAAATTGGCAATGAAATTAGGAATAAAAATCAATTTTGCAGCTATTCATCGCTACAAGATAACAAGCGAGCATATTTATTAAGGGCTGGATCAAAAATGTTGTCATCCGTAGATATGTCTAGCGCGTTTTAGTAGGACACTGCCAAAATTCGAATTTTAAAAAATCGTGTAAACAAGTTTATTTGTCCTTATTGATGAACCGTGTTATTTCGAAACCGCGTAAAAAGATACCGCGTAAAAAAGAGTTGAATGCATATGCGAAACAAATTTCATTAATAATAAGTATTAATAATAAATAATAAATTTCTTTTACTATTGAATTATAAATAATTTATTGCATAAGCCAAGTCAAATTTTCACTTAAGTCATAATAAAACTTTAGTTAAAACATTTTTCGCAAGACAATCAAAAGCAATTATCGCCCCTAAGTACAGGTTGTAAAAAAACGTGAATAAACAATTTTATCACTTTTCTACACTTCTGGTCTTATTAAGTTGGTCTTTTTGACAGATGAGAGATTCACAATTGCTTACCAAAATCTTTCACTTTAAAAGAATACATTTTTCCAGAATGAGAAGGTATTTATTGTCGTACGTTACGCAGGAGATATTTAATTCACACATATTTTCCATATATTCCACATATTTCGATGACCACATGGTCAATATTAAGGCCATACTATCTTCTCAATCCATTCAATGTATTCAGAAACTCGGGTATAAACAGCGGGAACATTAAAACCACAAGGTTTACCGAACGAAGTTATACCTATCGCATATGATCGTTTGATGCCATACTGATCGTTACTATGCAAAATTAGAGGACCGCCGGAATCACCCTGCAAACGATATTGTTTGTTCATTATTTCGTTTTTTTTAATATATTTATTTGATACCTGGCAAGTGTCTCTTAAATTTTCGGGATCTTTAGCACAAATTTGTGTTTCTGTAATGCCGTGTGGAAGACTTTCTTCTGTTCTATAATGTAAACCGCATTCTCCGTTTGGTATAACCGTTAAATAAGCCTTCAGCAATGTTGGTGAACTCCTTCCAGCTAAAGGGTTATTGCAATTATAAAATACACATAAATACAGGCAATCGGTTTTGAAAATTGAAGATGGAGAAGGTTCGTAATAAGTCATCTGTTATCACATTTTACTAAACCTAAGATATTTTACCGAATTCTGTGTGCCCGTAGCCAATTGCCGTTACATTAACATCATTCAAAGAGTACATGCCCCATAAGCAAATGGTATTTCCCAAAGGTGAATCTTTCAGTTTAATTAACGCAATGTCATGATAGCTCTCGTTTGCTCTATAGCCAGGATGAAGTATAATTTCATCAATTTTTACTGGCTTTAAAGAGCTATCATTTAGATTCGACCCTCCAAGTAACGCCACGACGGGAGGTGCCCTGAAAAATGAAAGGGTTACCTTTACACTTGTCATAGAAATATTCAGCTTGTGTGGAAATCCAGTTATGCAAGTAGTGTTTTAAGTGCCGGCGTTTATTGAGTTAAATATTGCAAAGAGTTTATAACCGTGGAGTTGATGTGCTGTGGGAAAAACACCTAATCCTCAACCAAGGAGAAAATCTCCCAATAATTATGACCTCCACAGATTTAATATTTTTTGGAATGGAATGTGCGTAATCATGGAGTGTTCCATTAATAACAATAGAAATGGGGAAAAAAGAAGCGTAAATAACGTACTGACCCATTCAAAATTCCACAATGAGCTGCAGTCAAAATGTATTTATTTGATATTAAAACCCCACCGCACTTATAATCATATGCACTTTCTCCGAATAACATGTTCCAACCTAGGGCCGCCTAAAGCAAATGGTTATTGGTGTAAATGTTGTGTTTTTCATTTTCATTTGATTGCTTCACAAACCATATATGAAAATTCACCAAGATATGTGTGTAAGCCTCGCAAGACGTATGGAACGTGGATATTAGTGCGGCTCCCTTTCAAAAAGTTTGTATTCACCGGCATTTCTCCTTCACATGCTTGCATTAAATAAGAAAAACAGATCATCTATCTTAAATGTTAACGTTAATTAGTTACCTCTTGTTATAGGTCTATTCGTGACATCAGACCAAAGATTATTTTTGCAACAAACAAACTGTTCAAATCGTTCGTAATAGCAGACAGTTATGTTTTTAGCCGTTATTGCCCTTGGGCAATATTTCAAATTACGACAAGTACCATCAGAGCCATCAGGTAAACTGCATTCCGAGGGGAAGTCATCGATTTGTGGAAAAATTATATTGGATGTGACTGAAAAGAACATTTGAAATATATTTTAAAAAGAGGTATACATTTCTGTTTGCCAGTCGTCTACGCTAATTTATTATAAAGTCGAGATATTTTAGACTTCACTCAGATTGTTACATTTTACATATAAATATCTATTGTGCATATGTAAGATCGTATAGATATTGAAATATTATATTAAAACAGTACGTTACTTGGAAAAGCCAAGCGCACATTAACACTATTGCCTATCTTACCAAAATACTTGTTTTAAGCAAGATTGACTACGCTTTAATAATTTATGGCAATAGCTACAAATCTAATATCAACAATCTTAAACCGGTTTATCATCAAGCCCTTAGAGCAAGTTGTTATGCTTTTCGGACGACGCCCATAAAAAATATTATAATTGAAACTGGTCTCCCAACTTTAGAAAATAGACTTTATGAATTAAAAGCTAAAATAGTCCCCAAGCTTCTTAATTCAAACAAATCTATTCTCGGTGATGACGTGAAAAAGATTATTATTGCGAAAAAAATTCCAAAATCACCGTCTGCAATTGACTTTTGTTTAGACGTCGTAAAGGAATTGGACATTCCCTTAAAAATTTTCCGCTATTTTGGTGTTAAACCTTCATGGATTTTGAGAGACTGCTCTTTTGACATCTCGTTGTCTATGCACAAGAAAGAAGATACTCCAAATTACGTGTTCAGGAATCTAATAGGTGAAAAAACCCAGGTACTGGAGAGTACCGGTTGGAATCTTTTATACACAGACGGCTCAAAATCTTCTGCTCTGCCTCCTGCTTGTGCCGTGGTAGATGCTTCAGGGCAGGTTCTTCTCAATCACTTATTTCACGAAATTACTTCAACTTTCACAGCCGAAGCCAGATCTATCCTTCACGCTGCGAACCTTGCCCACAAAACAACTCAAAACCGTCATTGTTACTGACAGTTTGTCTGTATTACAAGCTATTCGGAATCCTTCGACTTCGGGATGGAGCATCATCAACAAATTAAGGAATATAATTACATCACCCGGCGGAAAAATTAAAATGTTATGGGTTCCTAGTCATATCGCTTTACTGGAAAATAAACAGGCTGATCGAGCGGCAAAGTATGCTATTTCTGCACCCCTAATTATGGATGATGTCATGGAAAAGTTGGATCTTCAAAGATACATTGAAGGTAAAGTTAAAGTGAAAATTACAGAAGGAAATCTACGATACCATCATCAACACTACTCTTCTATTAACCCTCATTCAATTCCACCTTTATAACCAACAAATGTTAAGAAAATCAAGATCCAAACATTTTCGAGAATTCGCCTTGGTCGTACAATTGCGTCTCACCAATGGATCTTGAAGAAGTCTTCCACCCCAATCTGCAGGCAAATGTGTGCAAATTCTTACTATAAGCACATTCTCTGCGACTGCCTTATCTTTTCCTTGGATAGAAGTATTGCATTTGGAACGATTAACCCGTTGGACATTCTAAAATCAGCTTCAGAACAAAATATCAATTCAATATATTTTTTAAAACTACTAGGCTCAATATCTAATGTACATTTTTATAAATTAGAGCCGATAGCCTGTGTTGCTAGTGCTCAATGTCTTTTTTTTTAGTCTAAGAATTTATTTCTTTAGTCTAAAATTTTAATAATAATAATAATAATAATAATATATTAAAACAGTTAGCTTGACTTTTTTCTGAAAAATGAACTTAAGCCTGCATTCAAGAAATAAAGTTACTTACGACATTCATCGAAATTAAAAACTTCTGTTAATAATATAAGCGTAAATATTTTAAATGACATATCGTTTTAAGCCAAGCTTAGAAGAATTTAATTTTTCTAGACAAAGGTAACTACTGTTCTTTATTAAATGACTAGATTTTAATAAATTTTAATACGTTTTCTTTCTTAATGCTGTTTATATTTAATTCACTTTTTAAGGGGATTTTTCCGACCTACTTTTTCGAAACTTTATTATCAAAATCTTTAAAAGATGTGTCTTATCAATTTCATTTTCAATTCTAAAATGATTGATGCGTCGTTCTCACTGTTTGTTAGACTATTAAACTTGTTCTATTACTGATAAAGAGTAAGCGAATAACTGGACAAAAATAATGATATTTAAACAAGTGCCCTCTTCTTTTTCTCTCAACGTTTCTTATATCAATCATAATATTTATACCCACGAGAGGAGAGAATGAGCTCCTAAGTGTATCAAGTAGTATTGAGTTTATTGAGTCTGATAGCAGGAACAGCGTTGGTTAAACTTAAGACTCCGACAATAATTCCGTCTTATTTCTTATGTTATAAATCATTGGTTAACATCTATTATATGCGTTTGACAACAAAAGCTGGGGGTAGTCATGTAAGCGGGCGACAATGAAGGAGGCGATAACCGCCAATCAAATCCCATCATGTTAGCAAATTTGCTGGTGATTATCGCCGAATGCGCTCTCCAAGTTACGTCAAAACAGCCGACAATAAAATTGCTGCAATTAACTTTATCTGCAATAAAAAACCTAAAAATTGAAACACTGGACTTAACTTTATTACTTTTTTCAATTGTTAAATTCTACGTCATTTTCTACGTTTCATTTTGCATGCTTATACTTGTTTACCACGCATAGTTTGTTTATACAAACCATATAAACGTCAATTCGGCGTTCATGTTTTACGTTTCCCCCAGTTATTAATGCATTGTAATGGAAAATTTGAGGGGAAGTATTGCAAAGTTGCCGACAATGGTACCTGATCACGGCGATGATCGCCTGCTTACATGATTACTCCCTGAAATGCGCAAGTGCTTTATGCATATAACGGAAATATCAAAACCAGGGCTGTTTAAAAAAAATTATAAATTCATCTTTGCAATATAAAAGCAGAACATTACATGCGATTGCGGATGGTACCAGTTTTCAGTCCGAGGATTAGAGATTCCCTATGGATCCACTACAAAAAACTCGAGATGTGTTATGATGGATACCCCTGATCGTGCCTATCTCGCTAGACTTCAGCGCGCCAAGACTATCGAATTAATTCTTCAGCTAACTATTTACCCAAGCAAAATTTAGAAAATTTTTGATTCATATACTGTTCTCTTTTCCATAGTTTTGCCTAAGAGTTCTTAATGTAAACTTGCAAAAATATCATTAGACCTAAATTGGCATAAAGTAATGTAAATAGCAATAATACAACAAAAGTATAAGGACGCTTGCATTCTTTACTCATGTCGTTTAATTACCGAGACTTGTAATTCGACGCTTTCGAAATGACACACTTCAATGGACGTACGATATGTGTGTTCGGCTATGACTGAATCTTTCACACCCACCACCTTCTTCGTAAAAAAGACAAAAAATTAAATTTTCATACTGCATAATATTGGTGGGGAATTTTGAAAGCACATATGTGGAAATTGTTCAAGCGGTCGGCTTATGTTGCACTGCAGACGTGTCCTTTAACCGGTGGGACCCATTGTCAAGCAAGAACTTCCAATGTTTTTGCTAAATTTTGAGGCGATATCTTAATTTTAGCGAACGGGAGAATGTTTACCAGAAACATTGCACCAATTAGCAAAAGTGCAGGCGGAAAAGCTTAGTTCGCTAGACTCCAAGTTTGAGATTTGTCAAAAACATATAGACCTTATGAGATGTCTAAGTCTTCCTTACGGTGCAATACAAAGGTAAGGGGGTATGGTCGATTTTTTCGAGAATACCGTCCCAGAGGATATTATTCTTCGCGGTATCCCAAGAAATGTAGTAAGATAGTCGCTGGAGAGCGCATACCAGGCTTCACTTACGTCACATGAAATGCGTTTGTCCCCGACAACCAAATTTTCTGCATTGTTTTCATTCCTTTGCGCGATTGCATTGTTTTCTTATTTTATGCCTCTCAAGTTCAAACCAGCTTCTTTATCCGCTTTTCCATCGTGTTAGTCCAGATTAACTGCTGCGTTTATTCCGACATTTGCAAAGTAATATGCGGAATTTTAAAATAGGTAACGCAAACGATGCCGGGGAATCTTATTGTGGCTTTAGTTTTCTGAATTATTTTCAACTCCACGCAATGCGATTCCCGATTAATTATCCATGAGCTGTTTAACATCAATCCTACCAAGCCCAAAAAGGAAGCTTCCATTGCTTCAGTGAATCGGGCTATATTATTCTTATTTCTTTTTGTTCACTTATCTTTTGTGTTTAGGTTCGTTTACTTTGATGAGTTTTAATTAAATTGTTAATTAAATTAATTAAACTACGCTAGCTCAAGCAGAGTTGCCAATTAATGCTCTGCCCGCAGTTTGAGATCTTTAGATGTGGCAGATTGCACAAAACTGTTAGGGAAGTGTTAATTGCAGTTAATCATTGCTTACCCTCATCTTTGGTTAGTTCTTCTGTGTCCACCTCAAATGATCTGCTCATCTTGGTCAGCGCTGATTCAAGAGCTGCCGTTGAACGTCAATCAGCAGCTTTGCTTCATACTGCAATAAGTTGGAGAGATGAGGAGGGCGTCAGCTTGTCAGTGGAGAAAACTGTGATGATGTTGCTAGCGTCTGATATTGCGGTTTACTTAGAGCACTTGGCTTTTTGTATTTCCTTTTCTTATTCATTAATTTACGAAGAGTTCTTCGATGGTATCCATGGGTTCGGTGTGTGTCGTCTTAACAACATCTTTAATAGGATTAATAAATAAATTGCATGAGTTCGTTTTTTGCTGGCTCACTAATGTATATTTATCTCGAGCTGATGCCTTTGTTTCGCCTAAAGATAGGCATCATGCGGTGGTGAAATTTAAATAAAGATTCCGTTTGATAATATTTTCACGTTTTGTTTATTGACTTCTATAAAATATTTCTCTTTTAACTGAACTGTGGTTAGTGTCTTATATAATAAATTGTTGTGCTAGCTTAAGCAAAATAGTAAAGTTTTAAACCAGGTCATTACTAAAGCTTTCACAAACGTAAGTTATCTTATTAGGGTATTACGATTAATGTGGATTATAACTAAACTAGGTTATCTTAACTAGGTTATAGCTAGGTTTACATTATGTGGAAATGTAAGAAAATGTAAACTTAGCATAAGTAATTAATAAGTGAGTAATAAGCAAAATATGAAGAAACGATAATGTTACATCTTTTTGCAGATTTTTTTGGAGAAGTCTCCCAATGCTCAAATTCTTCGTCTGATAATTATCCTTAGAGTCAACATTGAAACCTTGCAATTACCGTGGTCCTGATGGCTATTCTCCTACACTGTGCTGATTTACTATATTCTCTCCTTACACATATTTTTAATGTTTGTTACAAAAAAGGTTACTTTCCATTGGTTTGGAAGAGTCGTTTTATTTTATCTCTTTATCTCAAACACTTATTGAGAATGATAGGGGAATTGCTAAACTTAGTGCACTGCCCGAACTATTGGAATTACTGGTAGCAAAAACGCTTAATTCGGTTTTAAGGTCTATTATATCGCACTATCAGCATGGTTTTTTTAAAAAAAAGGTCAACTGCTACTAATCTTTTAGAGTTTTGTAGTCCAATCTATAAAGCATTTTCCGATCATAAACAAACTGACGTTATTTTCGCGGCCTTTTTCAAAACTTTCGACAAAGTTGATCATAAATTGCTGGTCTATAAATTATATCGCTTTGATTTTTCCAATCTATACTCGCATCCAAAGGGTGATGCTGAATTCTTGCCAATCCAGAGTAAGTGTCGTCATTTCTAGTGTGCCTCAGGGCAGTCATCTTGGCCCGCTTTTATTTATTTTATTCATGATTGACCTTCCGGAGTGCATTCAAAATTCCGGTGTTTTAATGTCTGCAGACGACGTTAAACTGTTCCACAGCTAGGTGTGTGTGCTGTGCGACGACAACCTTGGAAGCATTATTTTTCCTTGAGAAAGGATAGTTAGGCTTGGCCGTCCGGGACGTGTGGATAGTCCAAAGGCAAGAGCTAAAAGCGTACAGTATGAGATCACCCAAAGCTGTATAGCTTGGTGTAAGTTCTGGTTTGAACGATAAGCCAAGAAATTAAAGGGTGTCCACGGCGGTCAGGTTGCCCAAAGTAGAATTGCTCTGGCAGGAAGATGCACACAACCCATTGGAATGCCGGAGAATGCCTTCTTGCCTGGCTGCTGGGTACGGCCTTTCGGGGAGTATTCGTGGTGGCTGTGGTTACCCCAAAGTCTCGCGGGGAGCTATTTAAGAGGTGCTTAGATAGACCTCGATGTAGACCACTAAACGAGAATTTGGCCCACACCCATTTTCTATTGCGGTACTTCAGGGTAGAAAGGCCCCCTTCAATGGGGACTGCCTTTCTCCCTGAGGGGTCGTCAATCAACTTACCTCTCGATTGCCGATGGTTGTAGGCAACCCGTCTGATTAAGACACATGTCAGGTGCAGACGTAAACACACGAGCAAACTGTTCCACAGCTAGGTGTGTGTGCTGTGCGACGACAACCTTGGAAGCATTATTTTTCCTTGAGAAAGGATAGTTAGGCTTGGCCGTCCGGGACGTGTGGATAGTCCAAAGGCAAGAGCTAAAAGCGTACAGTATGAGATCACCCAAAGCTGTATAGCTTGGTGTAAGTTCTGGTTTGAACGATAAGCCAAGAAGTTAAAGGGTGTCCACGGGGGTCAGGTTGCCCAAAGTAGAATTGCTCTGGCAGGAAGATGCACACAACCCATTGGAATGCCGGAGAATGCCTTCTTGCCTCCTTTCGGGGAGTATTCGTGGTGGCTGTGGTTACCCCAAAGTCTCGCGGGGAGCTATTTAAGAGGTGCTTAGATAGACCTCGACGTAGACCACTAAACGAGAATTTGGGCCACACCCATTTTCTATTGCGGTACTTCAGGGTAGAAAGGCCCCCTTCAATGACATCTGTTCCTCTTCCTTTGACTCAATACATATTGACAATCATAACCTGGAAAATGTTTGCAATTATAAAGACTTAGGAGCTGTTTTTGATCCAAAACTCAAGTTTGATTGTCATATAGAAGTTTATTGATATAAATGTGTATAAATGCATTGAAGAAAAATAATCAGACAAGTGGTCAATCTCTGTGAAAAGTAGTCAGACAAGAGTAAAGAGAATCTCTGTTAAAAATATTTTAACAAAAATACGATGTGTTGAGAATAGAGAGAGACAGAAGTGAAGGGTTACCCGTCAAATGCTACTTTCCAAAAACCTCATTGTTTTCGTAATGGAGTAAATTTCTAACCAATTTTTTTCGGTAACAAAACGAAACTATCATATGTACCTTAATTCAATTATATGGCAAAGAACCAAGATTTACAATGAATCAACTTAGCAACCACCGTACAGCTGACATTAAGGCAGGCATCTTCAGCGGCTTGCATGTACTTTGCATTGGGATGAGCAATGCGTATATATTCTGGTAAATCGGGTGCATAAAGTATCGGACAAATCTTACGTTTGCGTTCTGGTGATGTAGTTTCTTTAATTAGGGTTTCGGTGAAATCGGATGCAATGAAAGTAAATGTCTAAGATCTTCCTTTGCATTAATTCTTCGTAGAATATAGAATTCAAGTCAGGCAAAATAATTAAAAGACATATGCCACAATTATTACTTCGAGGCGAGCATGTGGTTTTGGTGTTACTTGATAATAAGGAATTTCAATGAATACAAAAATTCGTTCACAAAATATCGTTCATTTTTATTTTCCATAAAAAATATATAAATATTTTTAAACGAATTCTTACAGCCCTTTCAAACAACAAGGACACTGTTCAAATATTTTCAACATCGGGGATATCGAAAACTCTTCGCAATACCCCGAAATTTTTTTTTATTGTACAACCTGGATATGGCCGGCTTTTCTAGATTTGGAATCCAAAAGATTTTCTGCCTTCGTACTGAAGCGAACATGGTTTGCGTATGCTCTATTAATTGAGACTCATACAAGCATTCATTCCATTGCACGACACTTACACTGACATTAGTTTTGTGCAAGATTTAGTTCAGGATTTTTCTATTAAAGACTTTTGAATTAATTGCATTTTAAAAAAAAGTTACCTCTTCATTTCGGTAGCCAAGCGAAAACCTTCATCTCTTAAACTGGCTACTGTCACATTTATGTAATTGTTGGCTCCGGTAGAAGAAAAATGATAACTGGCTCCGCTTCGGCTCGTGCGGAACGAAGCTGGTTTGCTCCATTGAGGCAAGATCCTTTATTCGCGAAAAAGTCAAGTCGTGCTACGATTGTAGCTTGTAGGCGTTTGCTTATTGGCTGTATAGCAAATGGTTCCTTTTGTCGTTTGCCACTTGCTTTCCGTTTATAACTCTGCAAAATTCGTCTTCTGTCAAATCTCTGAGGCAATCGTGACAATTGATCTGATCACATACCTATTTGCCCGATACAGTTCCCCGTAACCAGACGCAGATAGCTATCATTTTTTTTCCAGCTGGCCAAATTAGTAAATACTTCTCCATCGAGCCCGAATGGTCGAAACTTATTTTGGGGCTCTTCTTCTATATTGTAGTCTAATTTATCGATCAGCTCGTAGTTGTGTTGAAGTGCGTGTGCCGACTTTTGTTGGCGCCTTAACCTGCTGTACAATTTTAAAATATGCTCCGATGATCTCGTTCGTTTTCTTTGCTATGCTATCTTGATGCCAGGGTAAGCCTCCATTATGGTTTCGAAATTGTTTATGGTCGTTATGACATCGGTGATTAATTGTTCCCATCAAACTGCAGTATTCAGATGTTCTTCTTCTTCAGATGGGCGATAGTCCGCAGCCGAGCATCCTGTTTTCAGCTCAGCTGTAGATTAACCTTTTGCTCGTGAAAACTTCATAGAAGCTAATCTGGACTATTTTGTCTTGGACACTTGAGATTTGACCCCATAACCATTGATCGAAACCTTTTTCCAACAAATAATGTAAACAACCAAAGCGTGGAAAATATTTAGATAATATTTGTAACTAATGCTTTGGCAAAGACAATTGCCTTTGAGTTTCATATCCACTCAACGGTCTTTGCAATTAAGCGTTTTTAAATAAATACTTTCGAAAACAACCTCTTTGAGTATTTATTAATTTATTTATCTTATTAGGACGAGAGATATAGAATGCAGTTTTGGAAAGGAGTGCATCGAATGTAATAAATGCATGATTGTATTTCGTTAACTTTTTCTGAAACAAAACTTGTTTCTTGTTTCCCTTTGAAAGGTATAGTGGTCTTGGAAGATCTTTTTAATCACAGGACTTCGAAATGAAAATTTGAAATAGTCAAAATAGCATAAGTAAGAAGCAACCAATTAAGCACACCAATTTTCGATATGAATAATTTATTTCCAGCCAAAATATGGTTTTGAAAATTAAATAGGACAATAATACAAAATAATCAATATATGGTGTATATGTGTCTATACAATTTATTTGATAAATTGTGCGAAATAATTTTTCCATTTAACAAAAGCAGAGTTTACCGATTGAGCTTCTCTACAATCAAATAAACGAACATTTTCCGTAAAATTGCGATGCCACCCACCAATTTACCGAATACGGTATGCTTTCCATCTGCATGCTTGCATCATTTAATTCATAAGCCATCTTGATTATCCCTCAAACTTGTTTAAATTTTTCAACATTTATTATGACCACTATCAACGAGGATTTCTTCATCCATCAGTGCACCAGTGTTCAATGAAGCCATCTGAATATAGATTAAGAGACGTATTCGAATTATAAGAGCGACATCGAAATCAAACAGTTTACCTGTGATAAAAGTTCATCGCCATGTAAGTTTTCGTTTTTCCAATTTTCCACAGAAAACGCCGATGCACGATTATGAGCCTCTAGCACACCTTCCCCAAGGATAAATAAATTTCAAGAGTCTCCTTAAATGGGGATATTGAATACATAGTGTAGGGCTTGACCGTATCTTCTATACCTTCTAATCATGAATATATATATACTTTCTGATGCTTCCTTCTGGGCGTAGCAAACGTTTCGACAAAGTGAATATACCCATCCTTCGGTGATGGATACAAAAATACACACAAATATAATAATTTACATTTATCCGTATAGGTCTTTTATACTTTTTCTGTTAATAGTATAGGTCTTTTATACTTTTTCTGTTAATAGTATAGATCTTTTATACTTTTTCTGTTAATAGCAGAGGACTTTTAGTTTAATCGAAATAGTATTGACTGCACAATCTCTAACGATAGAGATGGCACTTTATTATAGAATACACAATCAATATATTTATGGAAGAAAACTAACCCAACACAGAGAAAACATTACTAAGAGAGTTTTTAAAATATCTTCTCTTTCGTTTTTTTAAATTACTTTTATTTATTATTGTGTATTGTTTGTGTATGTCGTGTATTTATTATTGTTTTAAAGTTAAAAGAGGTTAGTTTAAAGTTATTTTGCAAAAGTGAGGCCAAGTCAGATATGCTAATTGTGTACAAATACCATAACGTTTATGTCGTGTTCTTCATTCGAATTCTATGTAGAGTGTGACAAAAACGCAGCTATTTTTTTTGCACTACATAAGATAAGACTTCAATGTTACGTTTGAGCATTGCAAGAGTTCTTTCAAAGAATTATCAACTTTGAGTTCATAAGTTTGCAGTGCTTGAAAACGATGTCGATAAATGCAGATGAGATAGCAGTGCTGTCGCTAAATTTCTTAATCCTTGCTTTTTTCATATTGTACAGCTGTTCAAAAGCATAAGCAAAGGTGAAGCGCTTTATTTTTAACAAGCAAGCAGCGAAAAATGCAAAGTGAAAACAGGAACATCCGATACATCGGGCGTCCTTACTGTGACGATTAAGCAACTCTCGAATATTGTTCTGAGATAAAATTTTCTATATCAGTTCCAGTATCTAGCTTGTTTATTTTGTTCATTAAAAAGAGCAATCTGTGCAAAAAGAAAAGGTGTCCAAAACGTCGGTTTAAACCATTTATAAATCTTTTATTACAACTTGCATACATACGAAAATAAAAGATGCCATATCGCCATTGCCTTTCTTCATGTGTGTGAAATGTTTTGACATTTGAATAAACTTTTCGACATTTCAATAATTCTAGAGAACAACAAATATAAATTTTTAATGAGGATTGCTCTAAAGAAAAATTGCTTGTAAATTAATAATGGAATTATCACCCAATGCGGATGCAGTGGATATAAAACCTACTCTAACGGCAGACGGCTTAATAAAGACTTCACCTACAGCACCATCGACGACAACCGCAAATACTACGGCTGGTAATAGTGGTTTGACAGTTGCACGACTTGACATAGAAATATTGCCTGTTATATACGATATTTTGCGTTGGTAAGTGTTCATTTATGATGTGGAGGTCAATAACACCAAGCAACCTCTTTGTGAGATTACCTTTGTTAATAACAAAAAATAAAAGATTATCTCTTTTTGGATGCAATTTGCATTTGTTCTCATAATATGTGGATAAAATCTTATTCAGTTTAACTTGTCAAAATCTTATATAATGTTTTTATCAATTCAGTGTGGAGAAGGATCCTTTGGATAACAGTACCAAGCAACGTGAATCTCAAGAGTGCAGCCAAAAGGTTAGACAAGATCTCGAATATTTGTACTATGTGTAAAAGTAATATCAAAGCATCATAGATTTTAGAACTGCAGAAACGTTTCGAATCCGCCCGCAACCAAATCAAACAGTTACCAGGCATCGATTACAATAAAGAAGAACAGTTGCAGAAATTAGAACTGCTGCATAATCAATTGACGTTAAAACAACAATTAATTCGGAAATACAAAGACATCCAATTTTAAACCCGCGAAAATGGTCTTGCGGCTGTTGATGCGTTATTTAGCAAATAATGAACAACTTATACAACGTATGGCCGACAGTTACCCTATGCGCAGAGCGGCCCAATTGGTGGTATCATTAATGTATCGTGCCAAAGATGTGGCTCGAGAAAAACGCCTTAACGAAATGACTCCGGAACGCTTCAAGTGAGTGTTACGAATGGTAAACAAAAAGCCCCGGAATATATATATTTATATATCGCATTTTTAATTTCAGACAATTCATGCAAGCTTTTAAAATAAACGTTAAACAAGAGATTGAAGGCGTTAAAGAAGAAATAAAGAAGAAGAAGTGGTGAAAAGAGAAAGGAGTTGAATGGATGTTTGTGTATATTTTTCTATGTATATATGTAAACTTATGCAGATGCTTGATTAGGGGTATGCTAAACTGATAAAATAAATCTTCTTTATTTCAAAAACGTTTTATTTCTTAAGAAAATAATTTTTTAGGTTCTCAATTATAAAAATTATAACAAAGAAATATTTTATGTAATAATTTATTTTCTTAAAGAAAAAATTTAATGCTCCTTTTGTTTTCTATCATTATTTTTACATACATATGCTTTATACATATTCTATTATTAACATCTGTTCTGTGATATTTCATTATTTCATACGCAGCAAAATAGTATTTTAATCTGTTCTATATATTCAAGAGTCCTTTAAAAAACTTGTGGTTTGTACACGTTTTTGTTGCACCAAATAACTCGGCACTTTCTCTCCTACCTTTTAAAATATTGAAAAAATTCTTCTTGCCAACACTCGATATGATTGTAATCATTGGTTTACTGCACTTTGGCAGTGATATGTGTAGAATTGGCGTTCGTTTGTGAAATTGTTGGGCCATTCGATTCCATGTTTGGAGCCGTTGTATTGGCGGCAAATCTCTTATGGCCTCTCTTCCCACTGTTTCGAGCCATATCGCGTTTATCTGCACTTAATTCTAGTACCCCTTCAGCGTTAGTTGCCTTATTGCTGAAATCATGATCCATGTTATGACTTTTACTGCTCATGTTATTAGCAGCGGCCTGCACATTAGGATTTTGATTTTGTTTGGCGTGCGAGCCTTGGCCTTGAACCCGCGCCTGCATTTTATTGGGCTTAGGACGATGCTGGGCTGCCACTGAATTGGTGATGGGCTTCAAGACATTTCCTACCACATTTGTTCGTCCTTCACGAAATATTCATGGTCAACTGCTGGTTCATCTTTCTGGCCTTCATATTTTGCGAGACGCCGTTTTAACTCTTTATTTTCAGCTTGAAGCCGCTCGATCAGCCTCGCCTGCGCCGATGTCGATGGTCCTCGCGTGTGCATTTCGTCCATTACACTAGAAGGGCTTTGTACATCTACCCTATCTTCTATATATGGCACTCCAGCCAGTTGTTCTTTCACTTCTATTATATCTTGCACGTCCGTCGTTTCTTCTTCCCCTGCTACCCTATCCCCTTGTGTCACCAGTTCTTTGCCTGCGTCAAATCCTACAAAACCTACCTCGTCCTCGTTGTCAGTCACCACATTTACCTCTTCCCCACTGTCAGTCTCAACCCGTACAATTTTGTCGTCACGTATTTGTCCCGTCATTGTATTTACCCACCCCAACCCCAATTCTCGCGCGTACCAAATATAGTCTACCATTCTTGTCTGATTGCTTCGTCTTCTATTCAACCGTCTTAAATTATGCCTAACTGTATAAATTTTTTTTACAACGTCTTGCACAGTCACTAACTCACCAATTTCCACCGTCAGTCTGTCGGCTAACTTCCTACACAGTACTCTGCATAAACTATGCCTCCTATTACTACTCCACAAGTCCGGATATTCTTTAAGTAATTGGCATATACTTAATATATGTATATAAATAATATTATAATGGTAACAGTCACGAATC